>QAOA01002513.1:184060-210486 GCA_003255065.1 Cercis canadensis
TCCAGATATATTGACTCACCAGGAAACTGTCCCGTCCCAGGTTCAGTGAACTACAAGAAAAAAATCTGAATCAGAAACAGGGATAAACCGAAACAGGGTCCCGTTCCAGATATAGTGACTCACCAGGAAACTGTCCCATCCCTGATTTAGTGATTTACAAGAAAAATATTTGAGTCAAAAATAGGGATTAAGCGAAACAGGGTCCTGGTCCAGATATAGTGACTCTCTAGGAAACTGTCTTGTCCCAGAAATTGGGAAACACAAGAAAAATATTTGAGTCGAAAATAGGGATGAACTGAAACAAGGTCCCAGACCAGATATAGTGACTCTCCAGGAAACTGTCTTGTCCCAGATTCAGTGATCTACAAAAAAAATATCTGAGTCAGAAACATGGATGAACCGAAACAGGGTCCCGGTCTAGATATAGTAACTCTCCAGGAAACTATTCCTTCCCAGAAACAGGGAAACACAAGAAAATTATTCGAGTCCAAAATAGGGATGAACCGAAACAAGGTCCCAGACCAGATATAGTGACTCACCAGGAAACTGTCCCGTCCCAGATTCAGTGAACTACAAGAAAAAAATCTGAGTCAGAAACAGGGATAAACCGAAACAGGGTCCCGTTCCAGATATAGTGACTCACCAGAAAACTGTCCCGTCCCTGATTTAGTGATTTACAAGAAAAATATTTGAGTCAGAAATAGGGATTAAACGAAACAGGGTCCTGGTCCAGATATAGTGACTCTCTAGGAAACTGTCTCGTCCCAGAAATAGGGAAACACAAGAAAAATATTTGAGTCGAAAATAGGGATGAACTGAAACAAGATCCCAGACTAGATATAGTGACTCTCCAGGAAACTGTCTCGTCCCAGATTCAGTGATCTACAAAACAAATATCTGAGTCAGAAACAGGGATGAACCGAAACAAGGTCCCGATCCAGATATAGTGACTCTCCAGGAAACTATTTCTTCCCAGAAACAGGGAAACACAAGAAAATTATTCAAGTCCAAAATAGGGATGAACCGAAACAACGTCCCAGACCAGATATAGTGACTCTCCAGAAAACTGTCCCGTCCCAGATTCAGTGATCTACAGGAAAAAAATATGAGTCAGAAACAGGGTCCCGTTCCAGATATAGTACCTCACCAAGAAACTGTTTCGTCCCTGATTTTGTGATTTACAAGAAAAATATCTTAGTCAAAAACAGAGATGAACCGAAACAGGGTCTCGGTCCAGATATAGTGACTCTCCAGGAAACTATCTCGTCCCAGAAACAGGGAAACACAAGAAAAATATTCGAGCCAAAAACAGGGATGAACTGAAACAAGGTCCCGGACCAGATATAGTGACTCCCCAGGAAACTGTACCGTCCCAGATTCAGTGATCTATAAGAAAAGTATCTGAGTCATAAATAGGGATGAACCGACAAAGGGACCTGGTCTAGATCTAGTTATTCTCCAGGAAACTGTCCCGTCCCAGATTCAGTGATCTACAAGAAAAATATGTGATTGAGAAACAGGGATGAACCGAAAGAGGGTCACGGACCAGATATAGTTATTCAGCAAGGAACTATCCCGTCCCGGATTCAGTGATCTACAAGAAAAATATCCGAGTCAGAAACAGGGATGAACCGAAACAGGGTCCCGGTCCAGATATAGTGACTCTCCAGGAAACTGTCTCGTCCCAGAAACAGGGAAACACAAGAAAAATATTCGAGCCAAAAACAGGAATGAACCGAAACAAGGTGCCGGACCAGATATAGTGACTCACCAGGAAACTCTACCGTACCAGATTCAGTGATCTACAAGAAAAATATCCGAGTCAGAAACAAGAATGAACCGAAACAGGGTCCCGGACCACATTTAGTGACTTGCCAGAAAACTGTCCGGTCCCTGATAAAAGGAAACACAAGAAAAATATCCGAGTCAGAAAGATAGATGAACCGAAACAGGGTCCTGGTCCAGATATAGTGACTCTCTAGGAAACTGTCCCGTCCCAGATTAAGTGATTTACAAGAAAAAAATCTGTGTCAGAAAAAGGGATGAACCGAAACAGGGTCCCGGACCAGATATAGTTATTCAGCAGGGAACTATCCCGTCCCCGATTCAGTGATCTACAAGAAAAATATCCGAGTCAGAAACAGGAATGAACCGAAACAGGGTCCCGGACCACATATAGTGACTTGCCAAAAAACTGCCCGGTCCCAGATAAAAGGAAACACAAGAGAAATATCCGATTCAGAAACAGGGATGAACTGAAACAGGTTCCCGGTCCAGATATAGTGACTCTCCAGTAAGATGTCCCGTCCCAGATTCAGTGATCTACAAGAAAAAAAACTGAGTCAGAAACAGGGTCCTGTTCCAGATATAGTGACTCGCCAGGAAACTGTCCCGTCCCTGATTTAGTGATTTACAATAAAAATATCTGTGTCAAAAATAGGAATTAACCGAAACATTGTCCCGGTCCAGATATATTAACTCTGAAGGAAACTGGCTCGTCCCTGACATAGGGAAACATAAGAAAAATATCTGAGTCAGAAAAAAGGGAAGACCCGAAACAGTGTCCCGATTTAAATATAGTAACTCTCCAGGAAACAGTCCCGTCCCAGATTCAGTGATCGACAAGCAAAATATCTGAGTAAGAAATAGGGATGAACCGAAACAGTCTCGTCCCAGAAACAGGGAATCACAAGAAAAATATTCGAGTCAAAAAAAGGGATGAACCGAAACAAGGTCCCGGACCATATATAGTGACTCACCAGGAAATGGTACCGTCCCAGATTTAGTGATCTACAAGAAAAATATCTGAGTCGGAAATAGGGATGAACCGAAACAGGGTCCTGCTCCAGATCTAGTGACTCTCCAGGAAACTGTCTCGTCCCAGAATCAGTGATCTACAAGAAAAATATGTGAGTCAGAAACATGGATAAACCGATACAGTGTCACGGACCAGATATAGTGACTCACACGCAAAACTATCCCGTCCCAGATTCAGTGATCTACAAGAAAAATATATGAGTCAGAATCAGGAATGAACCGAAACAGGGTCCCGGACCACATATAGTGACTTGCCAGAAAACTGCCGAGTCCTAGATAAAAGGAAACACAAGAAAAATATCCGAGTCAGAAACATGGATGAACCGAAACTGGGTCCTGGACCAGATATAGTGACTCTCCAGGAAACTGTGCCGTCCCAGATTCAGTGATTTACAGGAAAAAAATTTGAGTCAGAAAAAGGGATGAACCGAAACAGGCTCCCGGACCAGATATGGTGACTCACAAGGAAACTGTCCCGTCCCAGATTCAGTGATCTACAAGAAAAATATCTGAGTCAGAAACGGGGATGAACTGAAACAGGGTCCTGGTCCAGATATAGTAACTCTCCAGGAAACTGTCTCGTCCCAGATTCATTGATCTACAAGAAAAATATCTGAGTAATAAACAGGGATAAACCGAAAAAGGGTCACGGACCAGATATAGTTACTCAGCAGGGAACTATCCCGTCCCAGATTCAGTGATCTTCAAGAAAAATATCCGAGTCAGAAACAGGAATGAACCGAAACAGGGACCCGGACCACATATAGTGACTCGCCAGAAAACTGCCCGGTCCCAGATAAAAGAAAACACAAGAAAAATATCCGTGTCAGAAACATGGATGAACCGAAACAGGGTGCCGGTCCAGATATAGTGACTCTCCAGGAAACTGTCCCCTCCCAGATTCAGTGATCTACAAGAAAAAAATCTAAGTCAGAAATAGGGATGAACCGAAACAGGGTCCTGGTCCAGATATAGTGACTCTCCAGGAAACTGTCTAGTCCCAGATTCAGTGATCTACAAGAAAAATATTTGAGTCAGAAATAGGGATGAACCAAAACAAGGTCACGGACCAGATATAGTTACTCACCAGAGAACTATCCCGTCCCAGATTCAGTGATCTACAAGAAAAATATCCGAGTCAGAAACAGGAATGAAACGAAACAGGGACCCGGACCACATATAGTGACTTGCTAGAAAACTGCCCGGTACCAGATAAAAGGAAACACAAGAAAAATATCCGTGTCAGAAACATGGATGAACCGAAACAGGGTCACGGTCCAGATATGGTGACTCTCCAGGAAACTGTCCCGTCCCATATTCAGTGATCTACAAGAAAAAAAATCTGAGTCAGAAACAGGCATGAACCGAAATAGGGTCTCGTTGCAGATATAGTGACTCACCAGGAAACTGCCCCTCCCTGAATTAGTGATCTACAAGAAAAATATCTGAGTCAGAAGTAGCGATTAACCGAAAGAGGGTCCTGGTGCAAATATATTGACTCTGAAGGAAATTGGCTCGTCCCAGACATAGGAAAACACAAGAAAAATATCTGAGTCAAAAAAAGGGATGACCCGAAACAGAGTCCCGATCCAGATATAGTAACTCTCCAGGAAACAGTCCCGTCCCAGATTCAGTGATCGACAAGAAAAATATCTGAGTCAGAAACAGGGATGAACCGAAACAGGGTCCCGGTCCAGATATAGTGACTCTCCAGGAAACTATCTCGTCCCAGAAACAGGTAAACAGAAGAAAAATATTCGAGCCAAAAACAGGGATGAACTGAAACAAGGTCCCGGACCAGATATAGTGACTCACCAGGAAACTGTACCGTCCCAGATTCAGTGATCTACAAGAAAAATATCTGAGTCAGAAATAGGGATGAACTGACACAGGGCCCTAGTCTAGATCTAGTGACTCTCCAGGAAACTGTCCCGTCTCAGATTCAGTGATCTACAAGAAAAATATCCGAGTCAGAAACAGGAATGAACCGAAACAGGGTCCCGGACCACATCTAGTGACTTCCCAGAAAACTGCCTGGTCCCTAATAAAAGGAAAGACAAGAAAAATATCCGAGTCAGAAACATGGATGAACCGAAACAGGGTCCTGGTCCAGATATAGTGACTCTCTAGGAAACTGTCCCGTCCCAGATTCAGTGATTTACATGAAAAAAATTTGTGTCAGAAAAAGGGATTAACCGAAACAGGGTCCCGGACCACATATAGTGACTCACCAGGAAACTGTCCCGTCCTAGATTCAGTGATCTACAAGAGTAATATCTTAGTCAGAAACAGGGATGAACCGAAACAGGGTCCTGGTCCAGATATAGTGACTCTCCAGGAAACTGTCTCGTCCCAGATTCATTGATCTACAAGAAAAATATGTGATTGAGAAACAGGGATGAACCGAAAAAGGGTCACGGACCAGATATAGTTATTCAACAGGGAACTATCCCGTCCCCGATTTAGTGATCTACAAGAAAAATATCCAAGTCAGAAACAGGAATGAACCGAAACAGGGTCCCGGACCACATATAGTGAGTTGCCAGAAAACTGCCCGGCCCCAGATAAAAGGAGACACAAGAAAAATATCCGTGTCAGAAACATGGATGAATCGAAATAGGGTCCCGGTCCAGATATAGTGACTCTCCAGGAAGCTGTCTAGTCCCAGATTCAGTGATCTACAAGAAAAATATCTGAGTCAGAAACAGGGATGAACCGAAACAAGGTCACGGACCAGATATAGTTACTCAGCAGAGAACTATCCCGTCCCAGATTCAGTGATCTACAAGAAAAATATCCGAGTCAGAATCAGGAATGAACCGAAACAGTGTCCCGGACCACATATAGTGAATTGCCAGAAAAATGCCGAGTCCCAGATAAAAGGAAACACAAGAAAAATATTCGAGTCAGAAACATGGATGAACCGAAACAGGGTCCTGGTCCAGATATAGTGACTCTCCAGGAAACTGTCCCGTTCCAGATTCAGTGATTTACAGGAAAAAAATCTGAGTCAGAAAAAGGGATGAACCGAAACAGCGTCCCGGACCAGATATGGTGACTCAACAGCAAACTGTCCCGTCCCAGATTCAGTGATCTACAAGAAAAATATCTGAGTCAGAAACAGGGATGAACCGAAACAGGTTCCTGGTCCAGATATAGTAACTCTCCAGGAAACTGTCTCGTCCCAGATTCATTGATCTACAAGAAAAATATCTGAGTGAGAAACAGGGATCAACCGAAACAGGGTCACGGACCAGATATAGTTACTCAGCAGGGAACTATCCCGTCCCAGATTCAGTGATCTACAAGAAAAATATCCGAGTCAGAAACAGGAATGAACCGAAACAGGGACCCGGACCACATATAGTGACTTGCTAGAAAACTGCCTGGTCCCAGATAAAAGGAAACACAAGAAAAATATCCGTGTCAGAAACATGGATGAACCGAAACAGGGTCCCGGTCCAGATATAGTGACTCTCCAGCAAACTGTCCCGTCCCAGATTCAGTGATCTACAAGAAAAAAATCTGAGTCAGAAACAAGTATGAACCGAAATAGGGTCCCG
The DNA here is from genome assembly GCA_003255065.1 of Cercis canadensis. Classification (NCBI taxonomy): domain Eukaryota; kingdom Viridiplantae; phylum Streptophyta; class Magnoliopsida; order Fabales; family Fabaceae; genus Cercis; species Cercis canadensis. Next base: position 190,441 of record QAOA01002513.1, read on the forward strand.
TTCCAGATATAGTGACTCACCAGGAAACTGCCCCTTCCTGATTTAGTGATCTGCAAGAAAAATATCTGAGTCAGAAATAGCGTCCGTCCCTGATTTAGTGATTTAAAAAAAAAATAATTGAGTCAGAAATAGGGATTAACCGAAACAGGGTCCCGGTCCAGATATATTGACTCTGAAGGAAACTAGCTCGTCCCATACATAGGGAAACATAAGAAAAATATCTGAGTCAGAAAATGGGATGACCCGAAACAGGGTCCCGATCCAGATATAGTGACTCTCCAGGAAACTGTCTCGTCCCAGATTCAGTGATCTACAAGAAAAATATGTGAGTCAGAAACAGGGATGAACCGATACAGGGTCACGGACTAGATATAGTGACTCACTAGGAAACTATCCTGTCCCAGATTCAGTGATTTACAAGAAAAATATCTGAGTCAGAAACAGGGATGAACCGAAACAGGGTCCCGATCCAGATATAGTGTCTCTCCAGGAAACTGTCCCTTCCTAGATTCAGTGACTTACAAGATAAAAAGTTGAGTAAGAAACAGGGATGAACCGAAACAGGGTCCCGTTCCAGATATAGTGACTCTTCAGGAAACTGTTCCGTCCAAAATTTAGTAATCTACAAGAAAAAAATCTGAGTCAGAAATAGGGATGAACCGAAAAAGGGTCCTGGTCCAGATCTAGTGATTCTCCAGGAAACTGTCTCGTCCCAGATTCAGTGATCTACAAGAAAAATATGTGAGTGAGAAACAGGGATGAACCGATACAGGGACACGGACCAGATATAGTGACTCACCAGGAAACTATCCTGTCCCAGATTCAGTGATTTACAAGAAAAATATCTGAGTCAGAAACAGGGATGAACCGAAACAGGGTCCCGATCCAGATATAGTGTCTCTCCAGGAAACTGTCCCTTCCCAGATTCAGTGACTTACAAGATAAAAAACTGAGTCAGAAACAGGGATGAACCGAAACAGGGTCCCGTTCCAGATATAGTGACTCTTCAGGAAACTGTTCCGTCCAAAATTTAGTGATCTACAAGAAAAATATCTGACTGAGAAACAGAGATGCACCGAAACAGGGTCACGAACCAGATATAGTTACTCACTAGGGAACTATCCCGTCCCAGATTCAGTGATCTACAAGAGAAATATCCGGGTCAGAAACAGGAATGAACCGAAACAGGGTCCCGGACCACATATAGTGACCTGCCAAAAAACTGCCCGCTCCCAGATAAAGGAAACACAAGAAACATATCCGATTCAGAAACAAGGATGAACCGAAACAAGGGACCCGGTCCAGATATAGTGACTCTCCAGGAAACTGTCCCGTCCCAGATTCAGTGATCTACGAGAAAAAAATCTGAGTCAGAAACAGGAATGAACCGAAACAGGGTCCCGTTCTAGATATAGTTACTCACCAGGAAACTGTCCCGTCCCTGATTTAGTGATTTAAAAAAAAAATATTTTAGTCAGAAATAGGGATTAACCGAAACAGGGTCCCGGTCCAGATATATTGACTCTGAAGGAAACTAGCNAAAAATATCTGAGTTAGAAATAGGGATGAACCGAAACAGGGTCCTGGTACAGATATAGTGACTCTCCAGGAAACTGTCTCGTCCCAGATTCAGTGATCTACAAGAAAAATATCTGAGTCAGAAATAGGGATGAACCGAAACAGGGTCCGGGTCCAGATACAGTGACTCTCCAGGAAATTGTCTCTTCCCAGAAACAGGGAAACAGAAGAAAATTATTCGAGTCAAAAAAATGGATGAACCGAAACAAGGTCCCGGACCAGATATAGTGACTCACCAGGAAACTGTCTCTTCCCAGATTCAGTGATCTACAAAAAAAATATCTGAGTCAGAAACATGGATTAACCAAAACAGGGTCCCGGTCCAGATATAGTGACTCTCCAGGAAACTGTCCCATCCCAGATTCAGGGATCTACAAGAAAAATATCTGAGTCAGAAACATGGATTAACCAAAACAGGGTCCCGGTCCAGATATAGTGAGTCACCAGGAAACTGTGCCGTCCCAAGTTCGTTGAACTACAAGAAAAAAATCTGAGTCAGAAACAGGGATAAACCGAAACAGGGTCCCGTTCCAGATATATTGACTCACTAGGAAACTGTCCCGTCCCAGGTTCAGTGAACTATAACAAAAAAAATCTGAGTCAGAAACAGGGATATACCGAAACTTCCATAAAATCTGAGTCAGAAACAGGGATAAACCGAAACAGGGTCCCGTTCTAGATATATTGACTCACTAGAAACCTATCCCGTTCCAGGTTCAGTGAACTACAAGAAAAAAATCAGAGTCAGAATCAGGGATTAACCGAAACAGGGTCCCGTTCCAGATATAGTGACTCACCAGGAAACTGTCCCGTCCCTGATTTAGTGATTTACAAGAAAAATATTTGAGTCAGAAATAGGGATGAACCGAAACAGGGTCCTGGTCCAGATATAGTGACTCTCTAGGAAACTGTCTCGTCCCAGAAATAGGGAAACACAAGAAAAATATTTGAGTCGAAAATAGGGATGAACTGAAACAAGATCCCAGACCAGATATAGTGACTCTCCAGAAAACTGTCTCGTCCCAGATTCAGTGATCTACAAAAAAAATATCTGAGTCAGAAACAGGGATGAACCGAAACAGCTTCCCGGTCCAGATATAGTGACTCTCCAGGAAACTATTTCTTCCCAGAAACAGGGAAACAGCAGAACGTTATTCGAGTCCAAAATAGGGATGAACCGAAACAAGGTCCCAGACCAGATAAATTGACTCACCAGGAAACTGTCCCATCCCAGATTCAGTGATCTACAAGAAAAATAACTGAGTCAGAAACATGGATTAACCAAAACAGGGTCCCGGTCCAGATATTGTGACTCTCCAGGAAACTGTCCCGTCCCAAATTCAGTGATCTACTAGAAAAAAATCTGAGTCAGAAATAGGGATAAACCGAAACAGGGACCTGGTAAAGATATAGTGACTAACCAGGAAACTGTCTCGTCCCAGATTCAGTGATCTACAGGAAAAATATCTGAGTCAGAAACATGGATGAACCAAAACAGGGTCCCGGTCCAGATATAGTGACTCTCCAGGAAACTATTTCTTCCCAGAAACAGGGAAACAGAAGAAAATTATTCGAGTCAAAAAAAGGGATGAACCGAAACAAGGTCCCGGACCAGATATAGTCACTCACCAGGAAACTGTCCCATCCCAGATTCAGGGGTCTAAAAGAAAAATATCTGAGTCAGAAACATGGATGAACCAAAATAGGGTCCCGGTCCAGATATAGTGACTCTCCAGGAAATTGTCCCGTCCCAGATTCAGTGATCTACAAGAAAAAAATCTGAGTCAGAAACAGGGTTGAACCGAAACAGGGTCCTGGTACAAATATAGTGACTTACCAGGAAACTGTCTCGTCCCAGATTCAGTGATCTACAGGAAAAATATCTGAGTCAGAAACATGGATAAACCAAAACAGGGTCCCGATCCAGATATAGTGACTCTCCAAGAAACTATTTCTTCCCAGAAATAGGGAAACAGAAGAAAATTATTCGAGTCAAAAAAAGGGATTAACCGAAACAAGGTCCCGGACCAGATAAATTGACTCACTAGGAAACTGTCCCATCCCAGATTCAGTGATCTACAAGAAAAATAACTGAGTCAGAAACATGGATTAACCAAAACAGGGTCCCGGTCCAGATATAGTGACTGTCCAGGAAACTGTCCCGTCCCAGATTCAGTGATCTACTAGAAAAAAATCTGAGTCAGAAATAAGGATAAACCGAAACAGGGTCCTGGTAAAGATATAGTGACTAACCAGGAAACTGTCTCGTCCCAGATTCAGTGATCTACAGGAAAAATATCTGAGTCAGAAACATGGATGAACCAAAACGGGGTCCCGGTCCAGATATAGTGGCTCACCAGGAAACTGTCCCGTCCAGGTTCGTTGAACTACAAGAAAAAAAATCTGAGTCAGAAACAGGGATAAACCGAAACAGGGTCCCGTTCCAGATATAGTGACTCACCAGGAAACTGTCCCGTCCCTGATTTAGTGATTTACAAGAAAAATATTTGAGTCAGAAATAGGGATGAACCGAAACAGGGTCCTGGTCCAGATATAGTGACTCTCTAGGAAACTGTCTCGTCCCAGAAATAGGGAAACACAAGAAAAATACTTGAGTCGAAAATAGGGATGAACTGAAACAAGGTCCCAGACCAGATATAGTGACTCTCCAGGAAACTGTCTCGTCCCAGATTCAGTGATCTACAAAAAAAATATCTGAGTCAGAAACAGGGATGAACCGAAACAGGGTCCCGGTCCAGATATAGTGACTCTCCAGGAAACTATTTCTTCCCAGAAACAGGGAAACAGAAGAAAATTATTCGAGTCAAAAAAAGGGATGAACCGAAACAAGGTCCCGGACCAGATATAGTGACTCACCAGGAAACTGTCCCATCCCAGATTCAGTGATCTACAAGAAAAATATCTGAGTCAGAAACATGGATGAACCAAAACAGGGTCCCGGTCCAGATATAGTGACTCTCCAGGAAACTATTTCTTCCCAGAAACAGGGAAACACTAGAAAATTATTCGAGTCCAAAATAAGGATTAACCGAAACAAGTTCCCGGACCAGATATAGTGACTCACCAGGAAACTATCCCGTCCCTGATACAGTGATCTACAAGAAAAATATCTGAGTTAGAAATAGGGATGAACCGAAACAGGGTCCTGGTACAGATATAGTGACTCTCCAGGAAACTGTCTCGTCCCAGATTCAGTGATCTACAAGAAAAATATCTGAGTCAGAAACAGGGATGAACCGAAACAGGGTCCTGGTCCAGATACAGTGACTCTCCAGGAAATTGTCTCTTCCCAGAAACAGGGAAACAGAAGAAAATTATTCGAGTCAAAAAAAGGGATGAACCGAAACAAGGTCCCGGACCAGATATAGTGACTCACCAGGAAACTGTCCCATCCCAGATTCAGTGATCTACAAGAAAAATATCTGAGTCAGAAACATGGATGAACCAAAACAGGGTCCCGGTCCAGATATAGTGACTCACCAGGAAACTGTCCCGTCCCAGGTTCGTTGAACTACAAGAAAAAAATCTGAGTCAGAAACAGGGATAAACCGAAACAGGGTCCCGTTCCAGATATATTGACTCACTAGAAACCTATACCGTTCCAGGTTCAGTGAACTACAAGAAAAAAATCAGAGTCAAAAACAGGGATTAACCGAAACAGGGTCCCGTTCCAGATATAGTGACTCACCAGGAAACTGTCCCGTCCCTGATTTAGTGATTTACAAGAAAAATATTTGAGTCAGAAATAGGGATGAACCGAAACAGGGTCCTGGTCCAGATATAGTGACTCTCTAGGAAACTGTCTCGTCCCAGAAATAGGGAAACACAAGAAAAATATTTGAGTCGAAAATAGGGATGAACTGAAACAAGGTCCCAGACCAGATATAGTGACTCTCCAGGAAACTGTCTCGTCCCAGATTCAGTGATCTACAAAAAAAATATCTGAGTCAGAAATAGGGATGAACCGAAACAGCTTCCCGGTCTAGATATAGTGACTCTCCAGGAAACTATTTCTTCCCAGAAACAGGGAAACAGAAGAACGTTATTCGAGTCCAAAATAGGGATGAACCGAAACCCAGACCAGATAAATTGACTCACCAGGAAACTGTCCCATCCCAGATTCAGTGATCTACAAGAAAAATAACTGAGTCAGAAACATGGATTTACCAAAACAGGGTCCCGGTCCAGATATTGTGACTCTCCAGGAAACTGTCCCGTCCCAGATTCAGTGATCTACAAGAAAAAAATCTGAGTCAGAAATAGGGATAAACCGAAACAGGGTCCTGGTAAAGATATAGTGACTAACCAGGAAACTGTCTCGTCCCAGATTCAGTGATCTACAGGAAAAATATCTGAGTCAGAAACATGGATGAACCAAAACAGGGTCCCGGTCCAGATATAGTGACTCTCCAGGAAACTATTTCTTCCCAGAAACAGGGAAACAGAAGAAAATTATTCGAGTCAAAAAAAGGGATGAACCGAAACAAGGTCCCGGACCAGATATAGTCACTCACCAGGAAACTGTCCCATCCCAGATTCAGGGATTTACAAGAAAAATATCTGAGTCAGAAACATGGATGAACCAAAACAGGGTCCCGGTCCAGATATAGTGACTCTCCAGGAAATTGTCCCGTCCCAGATTTAGTGATCTACAAGAAAAAAATCTTAGTCAGAAATAGGGTTGAACCGAAACAGGGTCCTGGTACAAATATAGTGACTTACCAGGAAACTGTCTCGTCCCAGATTCAGTGATCTACAGGAAAAATATCTGAGTCAGAAACATGGATGAACCAAAACAGGGTCCCGGTCCAGATATAGTGACTCTCCAGGAAACTATTTCTTCCCAGAAACAGGGAAACAGAAGAAAATTATTCGAGTCAAAAAAAGGGATGAACCGAAACAAGGTCCCGGACCAGATTAAGTGACTCACCAGGATACTGTTCCATCCCAGATTCAGAGATCTACAAGAAAAACATCTGAGTCAGAAACATGGATTAACCAAAACAGGGTCCCGGTCCAGATATAGTGACTCACCAGGAAACTGTCCCGTCCCAGGTTCGTTGAACTACAAGAAAAAAATCTGAGTCAGAAACAGGGATAAACCGAAACAGGGTCCCGTTCCAGATATATTGACTCACTAGGAAACTATCCCGTTACAGGTTCGGTGAACTACAAGAAAAAAATCTGAGTCAGAAACAGGGTCCCGTTCCAGATATAGTGACTTACTAGAAAACTGTCCCGACCCTGATTTAGTGATTTACAAGAAAAATATTTGAGTCAGAAATAGGGATTAACCAAAACAGGGTCCTGGTCCAGATATAGTGACTCTCTAGGAAACTGTCTCGTCCCAGAAATAGGGAAACACAAGAAAAATATTTGAGTCGAAAATAGGGATGAACTGAAACAAGGTCCCAGACCAGATATAGTGACTCTCCAGGAAACTGTCCCGTCCCAGATACAGTGATTTACAAGAAAAATATCAGAGTTATAAATAGGAATGAACTGAAATAGGGTCCTGGTACAGATATAGTGACTCTCCAGGAAACTTTCTCGTCCCAGATTCAGTCATCTACAAGAAAAATATCTGAGTCAGAAACAGGGATTAACCGAAACAGGGTCCTGGTCCAGATACAGTGACTCTCCAGGAAATTGTCTTACTAGAAACAGGGGAACAGAAGAAAATTATTCGAGTCAAAAAAAGGGATGAACCGAAACAAGGTCCCGGACCAGATATAGTGACTCACCAGGAAACTGTCCCATCCCAGATTAAGTGATCTACAAGAAAAATATCTGAGTCAGAAACATGGATTAACTAAAACAGGGTCCCGGTCCAGATATAGTGACTCACCAGGAAACTGTCTTGGATTAACAAAAATAGGGTCCCGGTCCATATATAGTGACTCTCCAGGAAACTGTCCCGTCCCAGATTCAGTGATCTATAAGAAAAAAATCTGAGTTAGAAATAGGGATGAACCGAAACAGGGTCCTGGTACAGATATAGTGACTAACCAGGAAACTGTCTCGTCCCAGATTCAGTGATCTACAGGAAAAATATCTGAGTCAGAAACTTGGATAAACAAAAACAGGGTCCCGGTCCAGATATAGTGACTCTCCAGGAAACTATTTCTTTCCAGAAACAGGGAAACACAAGAAAATTATTCGAGTCCAAAATAGGGATGAACCGAAACAAGGTCCCGGACCAGATATAGTGACTCACCAGGAAACTGTCCCGTCCCAGATACAGTGATCTACAAGAAAAATATCTGAGTCAGAAACAGGGATAAATCGAAACAGGGTCTTGGTCCAGATACAGTAACTCTCTAGGAAATTGTCTCTTCCCAGAAACAGGGAAACAGAAGAAAATTATTCGAGTCAAAAACAGGGATGAACCGAAACAAGGTCCTGGACCAGATATAGTGACTCACTAGGAAACTGTCCCGTCCCAGATTTTAGTGACTCACAAGCAAAACTGTCCCGTCCCAGATACAATGATCTAAAAGAAAAATATCTGAGTTAGAAATAGGGATGAACCGAAGCAGGGTCCTGGTACAGATATAGTGACTCTCCAGGAAACTGTCTCGTCCCAGATTCAGTGATCTACAAAAAAAATATCTGAGTCAGAAACAGGGATGAACCGAAACAGGGTCCCGGTCCAGATATAGTGACTCTCCAGGAAACTATTTCTTCCCAGAAACAGGGAAACACAAGAAAATTATTCGAGTCCAAAATAGGGATGAACCGAAACAAGGTCCCGGACCAGATATAGTGACTCACCAGGAAACTATCCCGTCCCAGATACAATGATGTACAAGAAAAATATATGAGTTAGAAATAGGGATGAACCGAAGCAGGGTCCTGGTACAGATAGAGTAACTCTCCAGGAAACTGTCCCGTCCCAAATTCAGTGATCTACAAGAAAAATATCTAAGTCAAAAAAATGGATGAACCAAAACAGGGTCCCGGTCCAGATATAGTAACTCTCCAGGAAACTGTCCCGTCCCAGATTCAGTAATCTACAAGAAAAAAATCTGAGTCAGAAATAGGGATGAACCGAAGCAGGGTCCTGGTACAGATATAGTGACTATACAGGAAACTGTCTCGTCCCAGATTCAGTGACCTACAAGAAAAATATCTGAGTCAGAAACAGGGATGAACCGAAACAGGGTCCCGGTCCAGATATAGTGACTCTCCAGGAAACTATTTCTTCCCAGAAACAGGGAAACACAAGAAAATTATTCTAGTCCAAAATAGGGATGAACCGAAACAAGGTCCCGGACCAGATATAGTGACTCACCAGGAAACTGTCCCGTCCCAGATACAATGATCTACAAGAAAAAAATCTGAGTTAGAAATAGGGATGAACCGAAACAGGGTCCTGGTACAGATATAGTGACTAACCAGGAAACTGTCTCGTCCCAGATTCAGTGATCTACAGGAAAAATATCTGAGTCAGAAACATGGATGAACAAAAACAGGGTCCCGGTCCAGATATAGTGACTCTCCAGGAAACTATTTCTTCCCAGAAACAGGGAAATAGAAGAAAATTATTCGAGTCCAAAATAGGGATCGACCGAAACAAGGTCCCAGACCAGATATAGTGACTCACAAGCAAAACTGTCCCGTCCCAGATACAATGATCTACAAGAAAAATATCTGAGTTAGAAATAGGGATGAACCGAAGCAGGGTCCTGGTACAGATATAGTGACTCTCCAGGAAACTGTCTCGTCCCAGATTCAGTGATCTACAAAAAAAATATCTGAGTCAGAAACAGGGATGAACCGAAACAGGGTCCTGGTCCAGATACAGTGACTCTCCAGGAAATTGTCTCTTCCCTGAAACAGGGAAACACAAGAAAATTATTCGAGTCCTAAATAGGGATGAACAGAAACAAGGTCCCGGACCAGATATAGTGACTCACCAGGAAACTATCACAGGGATGAACCGAAACAAGGTGCCAGACCAGATATAGTGACTCACCAGGAAACTGTCTCGTACCAGATTCAATGATCTACAAGAAAAGTATCCGAGTCAGAAACATGGATGAACCGAAACAGGGTCCCGATCCAGATATAGTGACTCTCCAGGAAACTGTCCCGTCACAGATTTAGTGATCTACAAGAAAAATATCTGAGTCAGAAATAGGGATGAACCGAAACAAGGTCCCGGACCAGATATAGTGACTCACCAGGAAACTATCCCGTACCAGATACAGTGATGTACAAGAAAAATATCTGAGTTACAAATAGGGATGAATCGAAGCAGGGTCCTGGTACAGATATAGTGATTCTCCAGGAAACTGTCTCATCCCAGATTCAGTGATCTACAAGAAAAATATCTGAGTCAGAAATAGGGATGAACCGAAACAGGGTCCCGATCCAGATACAGTGACTCTCCAGGAAATTGTCTCTTCCCAGAAACAGGGAAACGGAAGAAAATTATTCGAGTCAAAAACAGGGATGAACCGAAACAAGGTCCCGGACCAGATATAGTGACTCACCAGGAAACTGTCTCGTACCAGATTTAATGATCTACAAGAAAAATATCCGTGTCAGAAACATGGATGAAACGAAACAGGGACCCGGTCCAGATATAGTGACTCTCCAGGAAATTGTCCCGTCCCAGATTTAGTGAACTACAAGAAAAAAAATCTGAGTCAGAAACAGGGATAAACCGAAACAGGGTCCCGTTCCAGATATAGTGACTCACCAGGAAATTGTCTCGTCCCTGATTTAGTGATTTAAAAGAAAAATATTTTAGTCAGAAATAGGGATTAACCGAAACAGAGTCCTCGTCAAGATATAGTGACTCTTCAGGAAACTGTCTCGTCCCAGAAGTAGGGAAACACAAGAAAAATATTTGAGTCGAAAATAGGGATGAACTGAAATAAGGTCCCAGACCAGATATAGTGACTCTCCAGGAAACTGTCTCGTCCCAGATTCAGTGATCTACAAAAAAAATATCGGAGTCAGAAAAAGGGATGAACCGAAACAGGGTCCCGGTCCAGATATAGTGACTCTCCCAGAAACTATTTCTTCCCAGGAACAGGGATTGTGTTCTTGTAATAAGCAGTCCAAAATAGGGATGAACCGAAACATGGTCCCAGACCAGATATAGTGACTCACCAGGAAACTGTCCCGTCCTAGATACAGTGATCTACAAGAAAAATATCTGAGTTATAAATAGGGATGAACCGAAACAGGGTCCTGGTACAGATATAGTGACTCTCCAGGAAACTGTCTCATCCCAGATTCAGTGATCTACAAGAAAAATATCTGAGTCAGAAACAGGGATGAACCGAAACAGGGTCCTGGTACAGATACAGTGACTTTCCAGGATATTGTCTCTTACCAGAAACAGGGGAACAGAAGAAAATTATTCGAGTCAAAAAAAGGGATGAACCGAAACTAAAAGAGATGAACTGAAACAAGGTCCCGGACCAGATATAGTCACTCAACAGGAAACTGTCCTATCTCAGATTCAGTGATCTACAAGAAAAATATCTGAGTCAGAAACATAGATTAACCAAAGCAGGGTCCCGGTCCAGATATAGTAACTCTCTCGGAAACTATTTCTTCCCAGAAACAGGGAAACACTAGAAACTTATTCGAGTCCAAAATAGGGATGAACCGAAACAAGGTCCCGGACCAGATATAGTGACTCACCAGGAAACTGTCCCGTCCCTGATACAGTGATCTACAAGAAAAATATCTGAGTTAGAAATAGGGATGAACTGATACAGGGTCTTGGTACAGATATAGTGACTCTCCAGGAAACTGTCTCGTCCCAGATTCAGTGATCTACAAGAAAAATATCTGAGTCAGAAACAGGGATGAACCGAAACAGGGTCCTGGTCCAGATACAGTGACTCTCCAGGAAATTGTCTCTTCCCAGAAACAGGGAAACAGAAGAAAATTATTCGAGTCAAAAAAAGGGATGAACCGAAACAAGGTCCCGGACCAGATATAGTGACTCACCAGGAAACTGTCCCATCCCAGATTCATTGATCTACAAGAAAAATTTCTGAGTCAAAACCATGGATTAACCAAAACAAGGTCCCGGTCCAGATATAGTGACTCTCCAGGAAACTATCCCGTCCCAGATTCAGTGATCTACAAGAAAAAAATCTGTGTCAGAAATAGGGATGAACCGAAACAGGGTCCTGGTACAGATATAGTGACTAACCTGGAAACTGTCTCGTCCCAGATTCAGTGATCTACAGGAAAAATATATGAGTTAGAAACATGGATGAACCAAAACAGGGTCCCGGTCCAGATATATTGACTCTCCAGGAAACTATTTCTTCCCAGAACCAGGGAAACAGAAGAAAATTATTCGAGTCAAAAAAAGGGATGAACCGAAACAAGGTCCCGGACCAGATATAATCACTCACCAGGAAACTGTCCCATCCCAGATTCAGGGATTTACAAGAAAAATATCTGAGTCAGAAACATGGATGAACCAAAACAGGGTCCCGGTCCAGATATAGTGACTCTCCAGGAAACTATTTCTTCCCAGAAACAGGGAAACAGAAGAAAATTATTCGAGTCAAAAAAAGGGATGAACCGAAACAAGGTCCCGGACCAGATATAGTGACTCACCAGGAAACTGTCCCATCCCAGATTCAGTGATCTACAAGAAAAATATCTGAGTCAGAAACATGGATTAACCAAAACAGGGTCCCGGTCCAGATATAGTGACTCTCCAGGAAACTGTCCCGTCCCAGATTCAGTGATCTACTAGAAAAAAATCTGAGTCAGAAATAGGGATAAACCGAAACAGGGTCCTGGTACAGATATAGTGACTAACCAGGAAACTGTCTCGTCCCAGATTCAGTGATCTACAGGAAAAATATCTGAGTCAGAAACATGGATGAACCAAAACAGGGTCCCGGTCCAGATAAAGTGACTCTCCAGGAAACTATTTCTTCCCAGAAACAGGGAAACAGAATAGTGACTCTCCAGGAAACTATTTCTTCCCAGAAACAGGGAAACAGATGAAAATTATTCGAGTCAAAAAAAGGGATGAACCGAAACAAGGTCCCGGACCAGATATAGTCACTCACCAGGAAACTGTCCCATCCCAGATTCAGTGATCTACAAGAAAAATATCTGAGTCAGAAACATGGATGAACCAAAACAGGGTCCCGGTCCAGATATAGTGACTCTCCAGGAAATTGTCCCGTCCCAGATTCAGTGATCTACAAGAAAAAAATCTGAGTCAGAAATAAGGTTGAACCGAAACAGGGTCCTGGTACAAATAAAAATATCTGAGTTAGAAACAGGGATTAACCGAAACAGGGTCCTGGTTCAGATACAGTGAGTCTCCAGGAAATTGTCTCTTCCCAGAAACAGGGAAACAGAAGAAAATTATTCGAGTCAAAAAAAGGGATGAACTGAAACAAGGTCCCGGACCAGATATAGTGACTCACCAGGAAACTGTCCCATCCCAGATTCAGTGATCTACAAGAAAAATATCTGAGTCAGAAACATGGATTAACCAAAACAGGGTCCCGGTCCAGATATAGTGACTCTCCAGGAAACTATCCCGTCCCAGATTCAGTAATGTACAAGAAAAAAATCTGAGTCAGAAATAGGGATGAACCGAAACAGGGTCCTGGTACAGATATAGTGACTAACCAGGAAACTGTCTCGTCCCAGATTCAGTGATCTACAAGAAAAATATCTGAGTCAGAAACATGGATGAACCAAAACAGGGTCCCGGTCCAGATATAGTGACTCTCCAGGAAACTATTTCTTCCCAGAAACAGGGAAACAGAAGAAAATTATTCGAGTCAAAAAAAGGGATGAACCGAAACAAGGTCCCGGACCAGATATAGTGACTCACCAGGAAACTGTCCCATCCCAGATTCAGTGATCTACAAGAAAAATATCTGTGTCAGAAACAGGGATAAACCGAAACAGTGTCCCGTTCTAGATATAGTGACTAACCAGGAAACTGTCTCGTCCCAGATTCAGTGATCTACAAAAAAAATATCTGAGTCAGAAACAGGGATGAACCGAAACAGGGTCCCTGTCCAGATCTAGTGACTCTCCAGGAAACTATTTCTTCCCAGAAACAGGGAAACACAAGAACATTATTCGAGTCCAAAATAGGGATGAACCGAAACAAGGTCCCAGACCAGATATAGTGACTCTCCAGGAAACTGTCCCGTCCCAGATACAGTGATTTACAAGAAAAATATCAGAGTTATAAATAGGAATGAACCGAAATAGGGTCCTTTTACAGATATAGTGACTCTCCAGGAAACTTTCTCGTCCCAGATTCAGTGATTTACAAGAAAAATATATGAGTCAGAAACAGGGATTAACCGCAACAGGGTCCTGGTCCAGATACAGTGACTCTCCAGGAAATTGTCTTACCAGAAACAAGGAAACAGAAGAAAATTATTGGAGTCAAAAAAAGGGATGAACCGAAACAAGGTCCCGGAACAGATATAGTGACTCACCAGGAAACTGTCCCATCCGAGATTCAGTGATCTACAAGAAAAATATCTGAGTCAGAAACATGGATTAACCAAAACAGGGTCCCGGTCCAGATATAGTGAGTCACCAGGAAACTGTGCCGTCCCAGGTTCGTTGAACTACAAGAAAAAAATCTGAGTCAGAAACAGGGATAAACCGAAACAGGGTCCCGTTCCAGATATATTGACTCACTAGGAAACTGTCCCGTCCCAGGTTCAGTGAACTACAACAAAAAAAATCTGAGTCAGAAACAGGGATATACCGAAACTTCCAGATATAGTGGCTCACCAGGAAACTGTCCCGTCCCTGATTTAGTGATTTAGAAGAAAAATATTTGAGTCAAAAATAGGGATTAACCGAAACAGGGTCCTGGTCCAGATATAGTAACTCTCTAGCAAACTGTCTCGTCCCAGAAATAGGGAAACACAAGAAAAATATTTGAGTCGAAACTAGGGATGAACTGAAACAAGGTCCCAGACCAGATATAGTGACTCTCCAGGAAACTGTCTCGTCCCAGATTCAGTGATCTACAAAAAAAATATCTGAGTCAGAAACAGTGATGAATCGAAACAGGGTCCCGGTCCAGATATAGTAACTCTCCAGGAAACTATTTCTTCCCAGAAACAGGGAAAGACAAGAAAATTATTCGAGTCTAAAATAGGGATGAATCGAAACAAGGTCCCGGACCAGGTCTAGTGACTCACCAGAAAACTGTCCCGTCCCAGATTTAGTGACTTACAAGAAAAATATCTGAGTCAGAAACAGGGATGAACCGAAACAGGGTCCCGGTCCAGATATAGTGACTCTCCAGGAAACTATTTCTTCCCAGAAACAGGGAAACACAAGAAAATTATTCGAGTCCAAAATAGGGATGAACCGAAACAAGGTCCCGGACCAGATATAGTGACTCACCAGGAAACTGTCCTGTCCCAGATACAGTGATCTACAAGAAAAATATCTGAGTCAGAAACAGGGATGAACCGAAACAGGGTCTTGGTCCAGATACTGTGACTCTCCAGGAAATTGTCTCTTCCCAGAAACAGGGAAACAGAAGAAAATTATTGGAGTCAAAAACAGACTTCCCAGAAACAGGGAAACAGAAGAAAATTATTCGAGTCAAAAACTGGGATGAACCGAAATAAGGTCCCGGACCAGATATAGTGACTCACCAGGAAACTGTCCCATCCCAGATTCAGTGATCTACAAGAAAAATATCATAGTCAGAAACATGGATGAACCAAAACAGGGTCCCGGTCCAGATATAGTGACTCACCAGGAAACTGTCCCGTCCCAGGTTCAGTGAAATATAAGAAAAAAATCTGAGTCAGAAACAGGGATAAACCGAAACAGGGTCCCGTTCCAGATATATTGACTCACCAGGAAACTGTCGCGTCCCAGGTTCAGTGAACTACAAGAAAAAAAATCTGAGTCAGAAACAGGGAAAAACCGAAACAAGGTCCCGTTCCAGATATAGTGACTCACCAGGAAAAGTCAGAAACAGGGATAAACCGAAACAGGGTCCCGTTCCAGATATATCGACTCACTAGGAAACTGTCCCGTCCCAGGTTCAGTGAACTACAACAAAAAAAATCTGAGTCAGAAACAGGGATATACCGAAACTTCCAGATATAGTGGCTCACCAGGAAACTGTCCCGTCCCTGATTTAGTGATTTAGAAGAAAAATATTTGAGTCAAAAATAGGGATTAACCGAAACAGGGTCCTGGTCCAGATATAGTAACTCTCTAGCAAACTGGCTCGTCCCAGAAATAGGGAAACACAAGAAAAATATTTGAGTCGAAACTAGGGATGAACTGAAACAAGGTCCCAGACCAGATATAGTGACTCTCCAGGAAACTGTCTCGTCCCAGATTCAGTGATCTACAAAAAAAATATCTGAGTCAGAAACAGGGATGAACCGAAACAGGGTCCCGGTCCAGATATAGTGACTCTCCAGGAAACTATTTCTTCCCAGAAACAGGGAAACACAAGAAAATTATTCGAGTCCAAAATAGGGATGAACCGAAACAAGGTCCCGGACCAGATATAGTGACTCACCAGGAAACTGTCCCGTCCCTGATACAGTGATCTACAAGAAAAATATCTGAGTTAGAAATAGGGATGAACCGAAACAGGGTCCTGTTACAGATATAGTGACTCTCCAGGAAACTGTTTCGTCCTAGATTCAGTGATCTACAAGAAAAATATCTGAGTCAGAAATAGGGATGAATCGAAACAGGGTCCTGGTCCAGATACAGTGACTCTCCAGGAAATTGTCTCTTCCCAGAAACAGGGAAACAGAAGAAAATTATTCGAGTCAAAAAAAGGGATGAACCGAAACAAGGTCCCGGACCAGATATAGTGACTCACCAGGAAACTGTCTCATCCCAGATTCAGTGATCTACAAGAAAAATATCTGAGTCAGAAACATGGATTAACCAAAACAGGGTCCCGGTCCAGATATAGTGACTCTCCAGGAAACTATCCCGTCCCAGATTCAGTAATCTACAAGAAAAAAATCTGAGTCAGAAAGAGGGATGCACCGAAACAGGGTCCTGGTACAGATATAGTGACTAACCAGGAAACTAATACAGTGACTCTCCAGGAAATTGTCTCTGACCAGAAACAGGGAAAGAAAAGAAAATTATTCGAGTCAAAAAAAGGGATGAACCGAAACAAGGTCCCGGACCAGATATAGTGACTCACCAGGAAACTGTCCCATCCCAGATTCAGTGATCTACAAGAAAAATATCTCAATCAGAAACATGGATGAACCGAAACAGGGTCCCGGTCCAGATATAGTAACTCTCCAGGAAACTGTCTCGTCCCAGATTCAGTGATCTACAAGAAAAATATCTGAGTCAGAAATAGGGATGAACCGAAACAAGGTCCCGGACCAGATATAGTGACTCACCAGGAAACTGTGCCGTCCCAGATACAGTGATCTACAAGAAAAATATCTGAGTTAGAAATAGGAATGAACCGATGCAGGGTCCTGGTACAGATATAGTGATTCTCCAGCAAACTGTCTCGTCCCAGATTCAGTGATCTACAAGAAAAATATCTGAGTCAGAAACAGGGATGAACCGAAACAGGGTCCCGATCCAGATACAGTGACTCTCCAGGAAATTGTCTCTTCTCAGAAACAGGAAAACGGAAGAAAATTATTCGAGTCAAAAACAGGGATGAACCGAAACAAGGTCCTGGACCAGATATAGTGACTCACCAGGAAACTGTCCCGTCCCAGATTCAGTGATTTACAAGAAAAATATCTGAGTCAGAAACAAGGATGAACCGAAATAGGGTCCCGATCCAGATACAGTGACTCTCCAGGAAATTGTCTCTTCTCAGAAACAGGAAAACGGAAGAAAATTATTCGAGTCAAAAACAGGGATGAACCGAAACAAGGTCCCGGACCAGATATAGTGACTCACCAGGAAACTGTCCCGTACCAGATTCAGTGATCTACAAGAAAAATATCCGAGTCAGAAACATGGATGAAACGAAACTGGGACCCGGTCCAGATATAGTGACTCTCGAGGAAACTGTCCCGTACACAGATATAGTGACTCACCCGGAAACTGTCCCATCCCAGATTCAGTGTTCTACAAGGAAAATATCTAAGTCAGAACATGGATGAACCAAAACAGGGTCCCGTTCCAGATATATTGACTCACCAGGAAACTGTCCCGTCCTAGGTTCAGTGAACTACAAGAAAAAAATCTGAGTCAGAAACAGGGATAAACCGAAACAGGGTCCCGTTCCAGATATAGTGACTCACCAGGAAACTGTCCCGTCCTAGGTTCAGTGAACTGCAAGAAAAAAATCTGAGTCAGAAACAGGGATAAACCGAAACAGGGTCCCGTTCCAGATATAGTGACCTAAAAGGAAATTGTCCCGTCCCTGACTTAGTGATTTAAAAGAAAAGTATTTTAGTCAGAAATAGGGATTAACCGAAACAGAGTCCTGGTCAAGATATATTGACTATTCAGGAAACTGTCTCGTCCCAGAAGTAGGGAAACACAAGAAAAATATTTGAGTCGAAGATAGGGATGAACTGAAACAAGGTCCCAGACCAGATATGTGACTCTCCAGGAAACTGTCTCGTCCCAGATTCAGTGATCTACAAAAAAAATCTCTGAGTCAGAAACAGGGATGAACCGAAACAGGGTCCCGGTCCAGATATAGTGACTTTTCAGGAAACTATTTCATCCCAGAAACAGGGAAACACAAGGACATTATTCGAGTCCAAAATAGGGATGAACCGAAACAAGGTCCCATACCAGATATAGTGACTCACCAGGAAACTGTCTCTTCCCAGATACAGATACAAGAAAAAAATCTGAGTCAGAAATAGGGTTGAACCGAAACAGGTCCTGGTACAAATATAGTGACTTACCAGGAAACTGTCTCGTCCCAGATTCAGTGATCTACAGGAAAAATATCTGAGTCAGAAACATGGATGAACCAAAACAGGGTCCCGGTCCAGATATAGTGACTCTCCAGGAAATTGTCCCGTCCCAGATTCAGTGATCTACAAGAAAAAAATCTGAGTCAGAAATAGGGNAATAGGGATTAACCGAAACAAGGTCCCGGACCAGATATAGTGACTCACCAGGAAACTGTCCCGTCCCTGATACAGTGATCTACAAGAAAAATATCTGAATTAGTTTATCCCTACTTGGCTTTGTCCCAGGACCATGTCTATATCTGTCTTTCCAGGAAACTGTCTCGTCCCAGAATCAGTGATCTACAAGAAAAATATCTGGGTCCGAAATAGGGATGAACCGAAACAGGGTCCTGGTCCAGATACAGTGACTCTCCAGGAAATTGTCTCTTCCCAGAAACAGGGAAATAGAAGAAATTTATTCGAGTCAAAAACAGGGATGAACCGAATAAGGTCCCGGACCAGATATAGTGACTCACCAGGAAACTGTCCCATCCCAGATTCAGTGATCTACAAGAAAAATATCATAGTCAGAAACATGGATGAACCAAAACAGGGTCCCGGTCCAGATATAGTGACTCACCAGGAAACTGTCCCGTCCCAGGTTCAGTGAAATATAAGAAAAAAATCTGAGTCAGAAACAGGGATAAACCGAAACAGGGTCCCGTTCCAGATATATTGACTCACCAGGAAACTGTCGCGTCCCAGGTTCAGTGAACTACAAGAAAAAAATCTGAGTCAGAAACAGGGATAAACCGAAACAAGGTCCCGTTCCAGATATAGTGACTCACCAGGAAACTGTCCCGTTCCTGATTTAGTGATTTACAAGAAAAATATTTGAGTCAGAAATAGGGATTAACCGAAACAGGGTCCTGGTCCAGATATAGTGACTCTCTAGGAAACTGTCTCGTCCCAGAAATAGGGAAACACAAGAAAAATATTTGAGTCGAAAATAGGGATGAACGGAAACAAGGTCCCAGACCAGATATAGTAACTCTCCAGGAAGCTGTCTCGTCCCAGATTCAGTGATCTACAAAAAAATATCTGAGTCAGAAACAAGGATGAACCAGTACATGGTCCCGGTCCAGATATAGTGACTCTCCAGGAAACTATTTCTTCCCAGAAACAGGGAAACCTAAGAAAATTATTCGAGTCCAAAATAGGGATGAACCGAAACAAGGTCCCGGACCAGATATAGTGACTCACCAGGAAACTGTCCCGTCCCAGGTTCAGTGAACTGCAAGAAAAAAATCTGAGTCAGAAACAGGGATATACCGAAACAGGGTCCCGTTCCAGATATAGTGACTTAAAAGGAAATTGTCCCGTCCCTGACTTAGTGATTTAAAAGAAAAGTATTTTAGTCAGAAATAGGGATTAACCGAAACAGAGTCCTGGTCAAGATATATTGAATTTTCAGGAAACTGTCTCGTCCCAGAAGTAGGGAAACACAAGAAAAATATTTGAGTCGAAAATAGGGATGAACTTAAACAAGGTCCCAGACCAGATATAGTGACTCACC
>QAOA01002514.1:0-22471 GCA_003255065.1 Cercis canadensis
CCCCCCCCCCCCCCCCCCTTTCTCTCTCTATCATTTTATACTGTTTTGATTAAAATTAACAATTCATAAGATATTATAAGAAATAAATAAAGAAACATAATGCAATAGTTTCTACAGCAAAGTTATTATTGGCATTTATTCTATTTTCATCTTCTCATACCAATTAACAATAAGACTATTATTTAATATAAATAAATGTGAGAGGTGATAATAGCATGTACCTTATGACCAAAGTAGTGACCAGCTGGATCACATTTATAAAGTTGAGGTCCATATTCTTCATCTATAGCCAAAACCATAGCAACTTCCAGAAATGTAATCAAAATTACAGAAAGAGGAAACAATGTCAGTAGAAGTTCAAGTATGAAAGATAAAATATGCAACCATCCTTAACTGGATGATGTAATATTTCACAAAAGGAGAAAAAATTTCAGCAGATACAAAGCCCAGAAACTCACCTACTCCAAGTGGCCTCATGTAAGCGTGTTGGGTATAGACTTGTGACTTGTCTGCAATCCTTTGAATGCAAAAGATTCTAACATAAGTCAGACATAAAAGATGGTACTAACAAACTGAAAAAGTCTCACTTTAATATGACAAGTCAAAGAGGACGGCCTTGGAAAAAGTTAAATTACAGTCAGATTCTGCAGAAGAATTACCTCCACAGTTCTAGTGACCAAGAGCATATGACCCATGAAAAATGGAATAACAAATTAAGAATGACCTCTGGGAAAATTCCTCAATATAATGCATTTTGTAAAAGTAATTACCAAAATACAAAATTTTGAAACATCTTCCTATTGTACTCCACATTTTGCCATGTCATTTTTTTATCATAATTTTTCCCATGACAGCATAATTTGACATCAGTATGGTGATGAAGGCTTGATTTATTCTTGGAAACCACATTACCAAGATCCAAGCCCCCATCACTTCTAGCCTGACAACATCCCCCAACTAACCAATGATTTTTCTTTCTATTGTAAGGCCCAGACCACAAAAAATCCCTCATCCTCTCAATCCTATTAGCTACCCCTACTGGAATCCGAAACAAGGAAACCTCTACTTACATATATATATATATATGAGATAAGATTTCATATTTGTGTGTGTGTAAAGATATCCATCCATAATTTTAACTTTAAATCAGTAATAATTATACTCAACTATTAGTTCCACAATAAGGGCCTTATATAGATAGCTTGGGAAAGTCAAAGGCAACAACAAACAGCCCCAAATATTTATTAACACCAACACATAGAAAATAAAATAAATCCCTAATAAAACTGCAAAATTGAATATCAAATGTACTTTTAAAATAAGTTTTCCATCCAAACCACAACAAAAGAATATGAACCAGTCAGAAGTTTGTCCCAATTTTCACTGACATGATGCTACCTTTCCCATTTTGGGTTTGTCAAATTACCTATTTAGAAGGGGAAGCAACAAATCTTTCTGTATTGTTTTAGTACATAAGATGTCATTTACCAGGTGCAGATGACATTTCCCATATAGTTGAGGCAATAAATAATAGGATACTCTAGTTATCCCTCAATTTGCAAAAGCCTATGCTACCCACTGCGGATTTTGAGACACTGCCACTACATATTTGAGGGAAGACGAAAAGCTGTTTAAGCATTGTTCCAGTAAATAAGATATGGATACCACATTGAAACAGAGAGCAGATAACAGTTTTCATTACAAAATAATGGCAATGCGAATTTACAGATATGAAACAAAATAATAAGCTCCGAAACAAAATATCTAGGTTGAAAATTATTAACGTACCATTTAGCCATTACATCCACAGGTATCTCATATCCATATCTGAAGCGAAACTCAGCTGCTTCATTCCTTGCTTGCTGAACCAATGTCCTCGCATCAGCTGGAAAAAGGTATTCCAACAGGATAAAGCACAAGTGAATTTGGAGGTAAAACTTGCTTTTCTACTCTAACATATATCTTTAAACAAAATATGCATTTTCTGACTGAAATCTAAATATTGTTTCAGGTATCAAAGTTCATTTTATGGAACATAATCTTATTATCATCACTAATGTGACTGGATGACAAGTTTGATCCAATTGCAAATTTGTCATGTAAAATTTGGTTATAATAGAACCTTTTTCCCATTATCAATTATGACCCTGGCTCCCTATCATGTTTCATGTCCTGTTGCATGGATTAACTACTAATTACCAATGAAAGGTAAATAGGTGTTTTTGAATCCGTGGAGGGTGGACTTCAAAAGGGGTTGCTGATTGTCAATATGTTAAAATCAACAAAAATGATAAACATCTCATTTGATCCATCATTGCCTCCTTGTTTTCCTCTCATTGAGGACTTTTTTGTTTGACATTAGAGTTTTTTTAATCATAATTTATGGTAATATAGAAAACAATAAAGATGTGATCCGAAACATGTTACCCAAATTAACTTACACAACAACCAACCTTCATAACTTCACTTGGAAAATTGTTAGTGAAGTTCACAAAATGTCTAAAACGAATAACGTTAAGGAGACATGAAAGATCAACCTGTCATGCCAGTTGCCAATAAACCAAGGTACTTTGTGATGGGAAAGAGATGTGATACACTTGTCTGGTCCAATAACTTGTCCTGCAGTGAACTCCTTAACATAAGCGGCCAGCACAAATACTCAAAGCAATCGAAAGAAAGTTTTATAGAAACCACATTATCGTACTCACCGGGACCTTTTTTTGAGTAACCACACAGATTGAATCCTTTCCCCTGACACCAATTGAGGTGATCCCAGCAGCCTTGACCGCCTTGAAAGCATACTCTATTTGTGCATTAGAAAATTCACAAGTTACAACATAGTGGCTAACAAGTTAGTTAACTCATTGCACTAACAACCATGAGAAATTTTCAAAGGACTATGAGCAAGCCTTATACAAGATGCTATGCCAGATCCAATTCGAATCATATATAACAGTTCCTTTTTTCCACCTTGTGGTAGTGTTTCACCAAAAGTATAAAACAGCTCATAGAATAACAAAAATCAAACTCAGGAGTCATGTAACAGCATAAAAACTGACGCATTAGGCTTTAAAGAATGCCAAGAGTGTCAATTACGACCTAGTCAAAAGGGATGACATCCCTTTTGCTTGATGCAACCTAGCAAGCTTATTTCTAAGTTTTCAGTAAGAACAAAAATTGCACAATATTCATTCTCCATATTAAAAAAAGGGGTCAGTTCATTATGATAGAAATCTATAACATTTGCAGTATTGGGACTGATTAACGTGTCCACATTGCAATACATACCATTACCCCCTTCAAACTACTATTTTTAGCCAATAGAAAGATATGAAAAATCTTAAAGGCTTTTCCTTTATCATAGAAAGCAGAGCTACATAACTAGTTCAACAAGACAATGAAAACTTGAAATTAAGAGCAAAAGTTTCACAAGATCTCGTCTCCTTATTAAAACAAATGGGTCACTTCATTGTGACACAAATTTATAACATTTGCAGCATTGTGACTGATCAACATATCCACATTGCAATAAATATCACACCCTTTAGACTAAACCAAGAAATCTCAATAACTGCTGTTCAAACTGCTATCTTTGAGTAAATAGGAAGATACCCAAAATCCTAAAGACTTTTCCTTTATCACAGAAGGCATAGCTACAAAAAACAACTTCAATAAGACCAAGAAAATGGGTCTCTTACTTCAAGGTACCTGACACCCAAATCAGAATGACACATTTAGAGTGAAATATCAATTCTAGCTACAACAAGTACATACCCACTTGGAAGAGACGCCCTTCAGGCGAGAAAATAGTTATATGACGATCGTATCCACCTCCGCTTCCTCGACTCATGTTTTGGGACTCAGATTTTGTTAGGGTTTGCTGGGATTTTTGTGTTCCAGATGGAAGACTAGTTATGTTTCCTTGCGGTGGAGTCTCCCTAGCTTCCGGTGTACAGAGGCGACTGTGCGTTTCAGCGACGGTTAGAAGAGAAGAGGAAGAAAAAAGAAGGCTCCGATTGGTTTGCGGTGTTAAGCTTCGTAATTTTGTAATTTTCAGATTTCAGTAATGGGTAATTAATTTATTTCAGCTTCCTCGCCAAGAAAAGGAGAAAAAGCTACAAATACTACAAACTATAACTTTTTTTTTTTTGGTTAACAGTACAAACTATTACTTTATTACTAATAAAGAGAATTAAAACCCTTATTTGGTCCCACCCTTTTAAAGACATTATCGATGTTGTCTACGATTATAAAGTATTTTCAATTTAGTCCTTAATTTGTGTATCTTATTTTAATGTCATCTTTTCGATCCAAATATTAAAGTTGTTTTTAAGATTTATAATTTTTATTTTTAAATTCAAAGTCTTAAACAAAAGTATTAAAAAAAGAGTAAAACCTTTTTTTAGTCTTTGAAAAATGTAATTACTGACAAATTCGTCTTTAAAAAATTTTCGGTGACAAATTGGTCATTAAATTATTATTCCGTTAGACAAATCAGTCATCCAATAGGGTCTCGTTAGTGACATTTAAGGTCCAATTTGTTACCGAAAATTTTTGGATAACGAATTTATCAATGATTATATTTTTCAAGGACTGAAAAAGGGTTTTACTCTTAAAAAAAAATAAAACGCCATCCTTCCATTATTGTACTGCTGAGTAAATTGAAGAAAATATTTACGTGGACTCATGTTTCACAGTTGAATTCTAAATTGGCATTTCCTTTTACCCAGTTTTCATATTACCACCATTGGATACCAAAACTGTGTCATTTAATAAGTATTTTTTTTTTTTTTTTTTGGTTTTGGTCATAAACATTGTGACTTTGCCTTCATCTTCTATCTTCTTCAAAACCTAGAGGGTCTCAACTGTGGGTAACTTGAATCGTTGAAGAGGGTGGTGCTGCCAGTAATGGTGGTCAGAGTGAGATGGCTTTCACTTTGTGGGACTAGAACCTCTTTCAGATTCCAAGACACACAGAAAGACAGAGAAGCATAGAGAGAGGTGCCCAAATGTGCTTATAGAGAGATGTAATTGTGAAGAAGGTGCCTAAGTGCATCTGAAGAGGAAAAGAAAGGGATCAAGCATGCATGTGGAGAAGAAAAGGGTCAATCCTTGCTTGTGTAGAAGGAGATTTAGAAGCAAAGTGTAAGCACTGCTAGGAAAGCTTTGGAGAATAAAGGAGACACATTAGTCACCCCTTATCAAGCTCAACTTTCCAAGTAAGTAATCTCAATTCTTAGGAGCAGGATTTAAGTTCTTCTAGTTACATAGTCGATATAATCTTAGATCTAAAATTGAAAGTTGCATGCTTTAAATCATAAAAGATGTAGATTCTAAGTAGATCCATCAAATATTTAAAATTAGGTTTAAATATACTACTGGTCCTTATAGTTTTGACCAATTTTGAATCAAATTTCTATGGTTTTTTTTTTTTTTGGTCTCTTTTGAGGTCCTTATAATTGAGTCCCTGTCATCACCTCCGATTATACCTCCGTCAATTTATTGCTGACATGACAAATGACTTGTTTATATGTCAATAAAAGAAATTGACGTAACACCAAAACGGCACAAAAATTACCAACTCATCATCTTTCTTCTTATTCCCTTCTCTCTCTACCTTTTTTTTTTTTTATTTTCTCTCTCTCTACCTGTAAGAAGAATGGAAGCCGAGTAAACATCCAAATGAATTTTCTTGCAAAACTTTGACTGCTAGTAACACGAGCACGCAAGGTGGATTTTCAGTACCATGCAAGGTAGCAGAAAAGCTCTTTCCTTCATTGGTACGAATGTAGCACTAGTTGGTTGGAAAATCCTTTTTCTTAATATAACTAAAGTTTAGAAAAAAAAATTTAGTCTGAATGACGTTCTGATTAATTTATATGTATTTCAGGATTACACAATTCAACCCCTAACTCAAGAACTTGTTGTCCGAGACTTGCATGATAATACCTGGACATTTCGGCATATATACCGCGGTGAGGATGCTTGTTATGTTCTACTAAGAAATCGGAATATTTTGTCATTGTGGGAGGTACATTCCTATTCAAGCTGATATTAAAGGGCTGCATGCCTCTTTCTCGTCCAAGTAACAGTTTGCCTTTGCAACTTTCTATTCACAATCACAATATATTTGTCGGAGGTGGTTTTGCATTGAGAATGCATTTTATTTGCTGAGAGTGGATTTATATGAACTCATGCATTTTCAAATTTGTTTTATGTAGGCCAGCCAAAGAGACACCTTCTCACGGCAGGATAAAGTTTGTTTGTAGACTGAAAAAGGCTTATAGTAAGTGATGCTGTTCTTTTCATAAGGTAATTAGTGGTCACAAGCTATATTCACTCTCATAACAAATGAAGATGGCTTTACATTTCGCAAGGAAGGAGCTCATAATATTTACTTTGTATCTTCTGCTAGCTAAATGTGTTATGCATTTGCTTATTCAAACCCACAAACTTTCTTGCCTTTTACGACAGTTAATGCAAAATGTGGAGAGAGAGAGAGAGAGAGAGAGAGAGAGAGAGAGAGAGAGAAGGGAAGAAGTTTTGCAGAAAAATTCACTTGGATTACTTGGCTTCTATTCTTCTTACAGGTAAAGTGAGTGAGAAGGGAAGAAGGTAGAGAGAGAATAGAAGAAGAGGAAAGATGATGATGTGATAATTTTTATGTCACTTTGGTATCACGTTAGCTTCTTTTATTGTCACATAGATAAGTTGTTTATCATTTTAGCACTAAACGAATGAAGTTATAACTGGAGGCGATGAAAAGAACCCAATTAAAAAAATTTCAAATTATAAGGACTCTAAAAGAAAAAAAAAAAAAAAAACTATAAAGACTTGATTCAAAATTCGTCCAAATTATAAGGACTTGCAGTACATTTAAATCTTAAAATTATTATAAATCAATTCTTAGGCTTACCTAGCCCTCCCAGCAGCCGAATGCTCAGACATCAGAGATAATGTCCCAGATGGCAAACCTACAGCAGACAATGCATCGCCGCCGCCCAATGGTCGACTCATTGGATGCCATTGGCATATCCAAGGAGGCGCTCATAGTTATGTTGGGCTATCCATTGTAGCAATGCCAGGGTGCGGCATTTAGTTCGGCCCCACAACCCCCTGCTGATGATCACGATGATGCAGTTGAGGACTTGGACGCAAACAGCGAGGAGTAGAACTTAGGGCTTTTAACTTTTTTCTTATTGTATAACATTTTTTTAATGTGATTAAATTTTATTAATAAAATTTTATTCTATTTCATTTCATTTTTATTAATAATTTGATTAAATGTTTAGAAAAATAAATAATCATTTGAGACAAAAAAAAATCTATTATGGAATTTCCCTCATATAGGCTTTCATAAGAAATTTCTCATGGACAAAATTCGTGAGAAACCCCACGAATTATGTGTCAGATCTTCCTATGCGTAACAAATGTTAATCTGTGAGAAACGCCGTGAGAAATTTCTCATTGACGTATTTTTTCATGAAAAAAATCTTTTGTCACGCATGTTTTTCTCTCGCCTTGAAGTTCGTAAAAAATTTTGTAACAACAGTGTTTCT
Organism: Cercis canadensis; assembly: GCA_003255065.1. Lineage (NCBI taxonomy): Eukaryota > Viridiplantae > Streptophyta > Magnoliopsida > Fabales > Fabaceae > Cercis > Cercis canadensis. Next base: position 7,560 of record QAOA01002514.1, read on the forward strand.
TACAGACTTTTCTTCTATTTCTCACAGAATTTCTCCGTGAGAAAAAAGTTTTTTTTTTTTTTCTAGTAGTGTAATTAAATTGAGAAATAATCACTACAAGAAAACATATAAATTCCCACAGTAAAAATACTAAGGAAATTTCTAAATTTGTTTAAATTACCACAGTATTGTTTCAAGGAAATTTTGAATTTCAATGGCGGTTTTTCCCATGACACCGTTTCCGTGGGACTTCGAAATTCCCACAAATTTTTTTTCCGGGGTAATTTTCCCTTTTTCTTGTTGTGAGTCAAACTTCCTAGATGTCTAGGTTTTGATAAAGACTTAATTTTGATAAAAGCCACTGACGATTTAAAACAATTTTACAAAGTCATCCACTCACACGTTGTCATGTATGAAAAATGTTATTAAAGCCATCTACTGTTGATAAAAGATTTTAGTTATTTATTTTAATGATGTGTCACAACATGTTATTGGATGATACTCTAAAACATTTTTACACTAACAATAGATCAAATTAAACCCTTAGGTAATGTGCATTTATTCTCAATATAATATTATACCTATGGAAAATAAGTTAATTCCTAAATGCTATGAAATTTTTGACTAAAATTTTATTTTGGTCTCTCACTAATATATTTGCTTTCAATTTGGTCCTTCGCTCCTAGGGATGGCAATGGGGCGGGGATGGGGCGGGGCAAGCAGTCCCCGTCCCCATCCCCGAAGGGCATGGGGATGCCCCATCCCCGGACCCATCCCCAGCGGGGATTTTTCAGCATCCCCATCCCCGCCCCACTAAATCCCCATCTGCCCCATGCCCCGCCCCATTTACCCATACAACCATACTTTTTTTAAATATACACAATTTATAAGTTTAATCTATCGATCACGATTTCTAATTGAAATTCAACTTTAATCGAATAAGATAATATAAATAATGCTCAAATAACATCATCAAGAATTCAAGATATCCTCAAGCAACAACAATAACATAAATAATATTCAAACAAAATTATAAAAATTGTTCTTAAACAATTATAAAAGTCAATAAGAAATCATAATAAGTACAAAAGGCTCCAAGCAATTAAAATAAGTACAATTTATGAAGTTCTAATGTTGGTTGAAGTTGAACCACTCTTCATATTCTACAAAACCAACAAAAAAAAAAGAAAAAAAATTTAGGTTTGGGGAAAATGGAACTCAAGGTCGAGGGACTGAGGGAGGAAGAGTCAGGTCAGTGTGTTGGTGATTTAGTGTGGGAAAACCTTAGGCCATAATGACGCCGTTTTGTGAAGAATTTTTTTTTAAAAAATTTATGTAATGTATTTTATATATATATATATACAGTGCGGGGCGGGGCGGGGTGGGGCAGGGCTTCCCCATCCCCAGACTCGCCCCTCTCAAATTACCCATCCCCATCCCCATACCCATTTTTCTGCCCCATACCCATACCCGAACGGGTAAAAAAACCGGGGCCCCATCGGGTCTGGGGCAAATTGCCATCCCTATTCGCTCCCTAATTTCGCGTCAATATTGTCCCTCCATTTGTCAGCAGCTAGTGCATTTAATGTATATACCCACGTGGCACCGTTAAGTATGACATGGCACCGCTAACTCCCAACCTAGCATGAAGAGCACCGTTTTCATGCTTCACTAAGCCACATCACCATAAAAACGACAGGTTTGCCACCACAAGGCAATCGCACAAAGGACCATAGTGAGAAACCTATTGACCCATCTTTCCCTCTCAACTCAGCATTCAAATCAGTTCCTGCAGAACAAATTTTTGCTTCCATTGAAGGGGGATTTATTGCGCATATGTACAAACAGTAACTGCTGAATCTCCTCCCAAAATTCGATTCTCTGTCAGCTGTTAGCAACACAGGTTCATCTCGTGCACTGTGCACAGGTGGTGAGAGTGAAGGGGCTGGGGTTGTAGCAGAGGTACTTGGATGATCAATTGCTTCTGGTTGGATCTGTGTACAAGTGTGGGGATGAAGAAGACGACAAAGGAGATCAATTTAAATGTGTCGAAGATGTTGAAAATTTGGGTAGTTAGTAGAACTCCTCCATTACAATTTTCTTTTTTCTTAAATCGATTTTTGTATACAAAAATTTAATTTTGGAAGGTTTAAACTGAATTCTCATTGATTCAATGCATAGCATCTTATACTTTATATAGCACTTCGAATGCTTGCATAAAACTAACTTACAGCTGTTTAATCTAACTAACTAACAACTCATATCAGTAAAATAACTGATAGCTTAATTACTAAATTAACATTCATAACTAACTTGCCAGATCATCAATGCTAATTTGTCAGCTTGGCTTGTGCTTGACTTTAGCTTGACATGTGCTTGACTTCAATGTGGCTTGTGCTACTATATTAACATCTCCCCTCAAACTCATAGGATTGGGAAGGACTGTGAGTTTGGGACATATAGACAATATAGCAGGTGTAGGCAGAGGTTTGATAAACACATATGCTAGTTGATCAGAAGAGGCAATATGCCTAATGAGAAGAGACTTGTTGAGCACCTTTTCTCTGATGAAGTGGCAGTCAATCTCAACATGACAAGTTCTGGAATGAAGAATATGATTAGCTGCCAAATAAGTAGCATTAAGGTTATCACAAAGAAGAAGGGGTGGTCTGAGGAGAGAGATATTGAGCTCCTTGAGAAGTGACTGGATCCACTGAAGTTCAGATGCTGCATTAGCAAGAGCTCGATACTCAGCCTCTGTGCTTAAGCGTGAGACCACCTTTTGCTTGCCTGAACACCATGAGACAAGGTTGGAGCCAAGGAAAATGGCATGACCACTGGTACTTCTGCGGTCATCTGGACATCCAGCCCAATTAGAGTCTGCATAGGCAAGTAGGGAGCATGCTGAAGTAGGCTTAAGAGACAAGCCAAACTGAACAGAGCCCTTTAAGTACCTAAGCAAGTGTTTGACAGCTTTGAAATGCTCATCTATAGGGGAACTCATGAACTGGCAGAGTTTATTAACAGAATAAGAGATGTCAAGCCTTGTGATGGTGCAATACTGCAAGGCACCAAAAATGCTTCTGTACGCAGAGGGATCAGCTAATTGAGAGCCTTGAGTGGCTGAGAGAATGTGAGAAGTAACCATAGGTGTGGGAAGAGGTTTAGCCATGGAAAGCCCAGACTTATGTAGCAAATATGATATGTACTTGGACTGAGAGAGATGAAGTCCAGTAGAAGACCAAGTGGCCTAAACCCTTAGAAAGTAATTCAGTTGTCCAAGATCATTGAGAGCAAACTGAGAATGTAAACTAGTGATTAAGTGAGTGATCAAATGCAGATTGAAGCCAGTAACAATAATGTCATCAACATACACAAGTAAGTAGATGACAGCATGGACAGATTGGTAGACAAAGAGAGAGTTATCTGAAATAGTGCAGTGAAAAGCCCAATGAAGAAGAGTAGCCTTGAGCTTATTGAACCATGCTCGAGGGGCTTGCTTTAAACCATAAAGAGCATTTTTCAGTTTACAAACATGGTGAGGAAACTGAGGGTGCACAAAACCTTGAGGTTGCTTCATGAATACTTCTTCCTCAAGCTCACCATTTAAAAAAGCATTGTTTACATCCAATTGCCTCACAAACCACCCTTTTGATAGTGCAAGAGTTAAAATAATGCAAATAGTATATGGCTTTACAACAGGGCAAAATGTTTCAAAGTAGTCCACCCCATAGGTTTGTGTATAACCTTGAACAACAAGCCTTGCTTTGTGGTGCTCAATAGAACCATCTGCCTTGTACTTGGTCTTAAAGAGCCAGAGGCAACCTACAATGTGCTTAGCAGGTGGACATGGCACCAATTGCCAAGTGTTGTTGGCTTGTAATGCCTGATACTCAGTAGTTATAGATCCCTCCAACAAGAGTGCTTAGCAGCTTGGTTATATGTCGAAGGTTCCAGAGGTAAAAAATCCACAACAGAGGAAAATACTTTGGGCTTAAAAATTCCATTTTGGCTACGAGTCACCATTCTGTGAGGGACTGGTGTAGGTGCTGCAAAGTTAAGTGATTCAGGAACAGTAGGAACAGACTGAGGTGGGGAAGACTGAGGTTAAGGGGATTGAGAGGATGAAAATGAGGGCTGAGAAGGTTATAAAGCTAGGCCTGGAGTGGAGAAACCCGAGGTAGAGGTGGTTGCTACTGGTTGAGTAAGAGGTAAGGATTGAGACAAAGAAGTGGAGATAGGAATGCAAGTGGAAGACTGAGAAGGGATGACCATTAGAAGGGAAGTTTGAAAAGGAAAATCATTTTCAAAGAAAATGACATGTGTTGATGTATAAATTCTCTTAGTGGTCATGTCAAGACAATGATAGCCCTTGTGCTTACTGCTATATCCTAAGAAATAATAAGCAGTAGAGTGATTTTGCAATTTATGTTATCTGTAAGGCCTGAGATAAGGAAAGCATAAGCAGCCAAACGTTTTGAGATGAGAGTAATTAGGATTTTTACCATATAGCAGTGTGTATGGAGACTGAAACTAGAGTGCAGAATGTGTATTTGTTAATGGTGTGAACTGCAGCTTGAAAAGAAAAACTCCAATATTTGTGTGGCATAGCTGCATTAATGAGCATGGATAACCCAACCTCAACAACTTGGCGATTCTTTCTTTCAACCCTGCCATTTTGTTCAGGGGTATGGGGACAAGAAAACTGATGCAGCATGCCTAAGCTGGTGACTAGCTGAGTGAATGCTTGAAATTCACCAACAAAATCTGATTGTATGGTTTTGATTTTGGAGTCAAATTGTCTTTCAACCACGGGTTGAAACTGTTTGAAAAGCACTAGTGCTTCATTATTGGATTGAAGTAAATATAGCCAAGTGAATCTGCTATAGTCATCAATAAGTAGCAGAAAATAACATGCACCATTCACAGATAAGCAAGAGGGAGAACCCCACAAGTCAGCATGGACTAATTCAAAAGGTCTTATTGCTTTAGAGTAATTTCTGACAAAAGGAAGTTTGTGACTTTTGGCTAATTGACAAGTGTCACATAATGGTCTACTGTGTGTATTGAAAGTAGGAATATTACATTGCAGCAGTATTTATTAACAATTTCAAGTGAGGGATGGCCCAACCTATTATGCCAAAGTCTCAGTAAATCAATACTAGATTGAGAGGGAGCACTAAACACTTGAAATACTTTGTTCGCAAATTTACTTGATGAATGTGCAGAGGGAACACATTATAATCCTTTGTCAAGACCTCATTTGAGTAGGATTGCTTGAGTTTTCTGATCCTTAACAAAATAAGAAGGATAAAACTCTACATAAGCGTTGTTGTCATGACAAAGTTTTTGCACACTAACTAAATTAGCAGCAATTTTGGGAACATGTAGCACATTGTTAAGCATTAAGTGACCATGAGGAGTAGAAATTGAACTGTGACCAATATGAAGCACATATAGACCCTTACCATTTCCTACAATCACTTTGTCATCGCCACTGAATGGATTATGTAGAGAAAGATTAGCCAAATCTGAGGTGACATGATATGTGGCTCATGTGTCAAGAAACCAAGGGGTCTTACCAAGAAGGCCAGGAGCAGCCATTAAGGCTTGAGGATCCTGTGCAGATGAGGAAAACTGATTGGAATTAAGAGTTTTAGGTTGAAATTGATTATCAAACCTGTGCCAACACTCCATTGCCACATGACCAATTTTGAAGCAAATCTGGCACTGTGGTTTTGAATCAAATGTGGTTTTTCCTTTATTGTGATAACCACCATGTGAGCCACCTTGTCCAGTGTTGTGATGGCTAGAATTATTGGTAGCAGGCCCATGTGTTTGAGAGTTATGAAATCCATGATTTTGCTGATATGGTTTTCTTTTTCCTCTATTTGAGTTGTACATGGCAACATTGGCTTGTAGTGGTATGTGCTGCTCCACTGAGTTTTGACTTGCCAATCTGCTTTCATATGTTTCAAGATAGCTTTGTAAAGGTTGTACTGAGATAGAATCCAGGCGAGAGGTAACGGAAGCCACAATTGGATTGTAATCTAATCCTAAACCTTCTAACACAGCCATTACTTGATCATCTAGACTTACTGTTTCACCAATTGCTCGTAGGTGATCACATATATGTTGGATTCAAAGCATGTAATCCATCACACTCAATCCACATTTTCTTGTTTGAAGTTGCAAATGTAGCTCCATAATTCTTGCACGACAGGCAGAAGCATAGCTTTCACACAATGCTATCCAGATTTCACAGGCTGAATTGTAAGCCATGTTTTGTGTCATCATCTGCTTAGTGAGAGAGGAGTATATCCAACTCATCACCAGCCTGTTCTGGCATTGCCAAAGGACATATTCAGGGTTCAAGATCACTGATCCAATAATTGTACATGCAGAATCAATGACTGCAATCCATTGATTAGGACATGGCCATGTGCTTTCTAGGATATCTTCATATCCATCGGCTATCATGATGTTGAGCAATTGATTCCTCCATATGAGAAAATTATTGCGATCAAGCTTGATTGTAAGAGTTTGACCGAAAGTAGGAAGGTTAGAGTTGATACCAGCACATTGTGTTGCCATGGTGTTTGTTGAATGGTCATTCCCAAGATTTTGAGTTTCCGTCAATGGTGTCATGTTGATGTTGGAGTGATCTGCCATTGATAAAGCTCTGATACCATATGAGATTTAGAAGCAAGAACCAGATTATGCAGAATATGCAATTCTACAGAACTTGCTAAACCAGAAGTGATAACTACATGAAACTTAAAGAAGAGAAGAATAGAGAATGAAATATGAATTGTTTAAACTGAATTCTCATTGATTCAACGCATAGCATCTTACACTTTATATAGCACTTCGAATGCTTGCATAAAACTAACTTACAGCTGTTTAATCTAATTAACTGACATCTCATATAAGTAAAATAACTGATAGCTTAATTACTAAACTAACATTCATAACTAACTTGCCAGATCAGCAATGCTGATCTGTCAACTTGACTTCAGCTTGGCTTGTGCTTGACTTTAGCTTGACATGTGCTTGACTTCAACGTGGCTTGTGCTACTATATTAACAATATTTGTATTGAATTTCTGATGAATGGCTACGGCAAACACTCTCCTTTTTCCTTTTCTTTTCCCCCTTATAACTTCTTCTAATCCCTTAGTATAAACTAACAAAAGCTCAATTCTAATAGGACCATGAGAGCTTTTTTTATTTTTTTATTTTTATTTTAATGGATACTAGCTTCCCAGAATCAATCAAAGATGACAAAGCTGGTTCTCTACTCATTCTTCTCGTGCGATGTCGTTTTAGTTTTAAACCACTTGGGATAGCTACACCCGCCAAGTCATCCCTCATAGGATCAGAAAGAAACAAAGGAGGATGATAGAAAGTAACCATATCCAACCCATGCTGGTGTCCTTCCTTGGCTAGAGCATCAGCACTTCTGTTTCTTCAACTTCTCTAATTCAGTAGAAAGCTGTTGTTTTTATGGTGATGTAGCCAAGTGAAGCATCAAAACAATGGTCCTGATACCAGGTTGGGAGTTAACCGTGCCACTTGGGTATATCTGTTAAGTGCACTACCGGTTGACAGACGGAGGATCAATATCGGGGCAAAATTGAGGAGTGAGAGACCAAATTGAGAAAATCAAACAGTGGGGCCAAATTGAGAGCGAATAAATGAGTGAGGGATCAAATAGGGTTTTAGTCAAAAATTTATAATTATAATCTACATAATTAGAGAATTTAATCCTATGGTGGATTTTCTGAAATGATTCCTATAGAAAATTCCAAATTACCATGAAATATTTTCAAAACATTTCATTCACTAAGAGCCTAACTTAGATCTTTATCTTCAAATATATATCATCCCCATATTTTGTAGTTAATACTAATTTCTAAACTTTTTTTTTTGGGTCATCAAATTTCAACTAGATTTAGACTAAACTAATTGATTAAATTTTTTGTACTTGGTTGAGTGGTATTGAGGTTGTATTTAGAACTAGTAGGTTCTGTTTCTAATCTAGAATTGTAGTCGAAGTACCAAAAAAGATTCCCTGCACTTGAACATAACAATTTTGCAGAGAAAATGATATAAATTAAATACCTTTTATTCAAAAAAATAAAAAAAATACAATAACACCACCATTTTCATTTTGCAAACTCTATGAAGGAAATTACATAAAAGGGAAAAACAAAACCTTCACTAGAAATGATATTGGAAATCCAAAAGAAAAAAAAAAATCCAAACACTAATCCAACAAAATGGTAACTGATAAAACTAATGATATGATATTTTTCTAAAGGAAAACAAAGAAATTAAGCAAGTGAGCATTGTTGAAACAGTGCAATGGCCAATAGGGCATCGTCGCATCATCCTAAAAAGATTTTAGGAAATTAATAAAATTTAGCTCCAAATCCTCCTATGTTGTTCAAGTTGGTGGTGGCATCACGTTCCTGTTAAAAACAGGACTTTTAACCACCACTGGTGGTGATGGTTGTTGGGGTGAAGACTCCGTTTTGGAAGAAGAACTGGTTGCCACAAATTGAGGTGTTATCTGGTCTAGTGGACCACCCCACCAAATCTGTGCTTGTATGGCCTTAAGCATCTTTTTCAGCTCGTTCCCGTGCCTCTTCTCAATATCGAGCTGGTTTGTGATCTCAGTGAGTTGTGCATTGAGGTCACTTACGTTGCTATTCCGGTGAGCCTCAACCACAACCATGGCCCCACAGGGTTGTGTTGAGAAGACCTTTTTACCAGGTGTAAAGACGATGATAGCAAGCTCAGCACCACGAAGGTGCTGATATATTTCAATACAGTTGTGGCTATCAAAATAATTTTTGATGTATCTTTTGGCACCAAAATTCTATATAATGAAGGGTAATATATACCAAACACCTGTGTTGCCTCATGTCCATTTCACCCCAAACCTTATACAACGAGTATATATATCAAAACATCCATCCATTCCAAGGTTCAAATCATTAACGAAAATTACAGTCACAAGTACAAGTAAACTCTCTTCTATCAATAGGGTGCTTCTATGCTACACCCTTTTAAGATGTATAACATCCTTTCAGATTATCTCTTTGGAGCTCCATTTTAAATCTGATGTAGCATCTCTATTCCTGAATTATAATCAATAAAAATAAAATATATGCAGTAAAGGCTAGATCCAGGTTGGCCCAGTTAGAAATCAACTCGCAATCGCTATTGCCCCATGAGACTAGTCCTTGATTTCAACTTACAATGATCATATCCCACAAGTGGAATGGTTAACCCTAATCAACTTAAGCATGTACCATGGGGCCTAATCCAACAGTAGCAATATAACCCAACCTGGCCTGTGATTCAGGACAAAACTATGATTATGTCTGCAACATCAAATGAATCATTTTATAGGATTTTCGCATTAAGATTTAACACTTTAGATTTGCAAGATAATTGATATTTGACAGACAATGATTAATACTCTTCTTTTAAAAAAATTATACTATTTTTTATATATGAGAATTATTAAACTCTTTTGGTTGGATTCAAAGAATTAATGTATTGAGAAATTTTGGAATTCTCTTAAATGGTTTATATGGAAAAAGCTTCAATCTAAAACAATTAAAAATGAATTGTAATCTCTTGCAGTTAATTCAATAGTTGCTAGAGCCAATGTACCAAGACAATGCTTCCGAATTCTGACACATAATCTTAATCTTATCCTCTTTAAAGGAAACAAATTTGAATTTATCATCTGAAACAACTCGATAAGTATTTTATATTGTTCAATATATTGTGGCTAACTGGCTATCAAATTATTTCCTGATAAATCTTTTGGCACCAAAATCCTATATAATTAAGGGGAAAATATACCAATACCCACTTTGCCTCATGTGCATTTCACCCCAAACCTTATACAATGTATATCAAAACTTCCATCCATTCTGTAGTTCAAATAAGTGACAAAATTTAAATATTTACAACTACAACTAGACCTCTTCTATCAATATAACATCCGTTCCGATTATATATCCTGTGCTCCATTCAAAATGTGATGCCACATCTCTATTCCTGAATGAAAATTTAATGAATATAAGATATATGCAGTAAAGGCTAGATCCAGGTTGACCTAGTTAGAAATCATCTCAAACCAGTAAGGTCCCATGAGACTAGTCCTTGGACTTCAACTTAATTACAATGATCATCAAGCTAGTGAAAGGGTCAACCCTAATCACCATAAGCACATAACTAGAAGCCTAATCCAATAGTGGTTCTTAGCGAACTTATGCCCCCACTACATATGTGTCTCCCCTCTTAGAATGTGAGCAGTCAGTGCACCATCAGCCAGCCCAAAGCCATAGCAAACAAATGTCATAGGAATTTATCAAAAACCAATGAGTCAAAATAGACAAAATGTATACATTAGCATCATTCTCTAATAACCATAGTTAGTTAAAACGTGTATAATACTTGTATTGTATCAGTAAGTGCATAATTTTAAATAAAACCCCTATATAGTGTGTCAAAGTCAAAGAATCAATATAAGCCAGCCTGACTTGTGATTTGGATAGGGTCAACATGCCTAATCAGGAAAAAATTAATTGTGATCATCCTACAACATGAAATGGGTCAATTTATAGGACTTTCACACTGAGATTTAACACGTTACATTTGTAAAATATTCAAGATTTGGGTGACAACAATTAAACTCTATTTTTTAAAAAATAAAATACTTTTTTTTATGAAAATTATTAAACTCTTTTGTTTGTATTCAAATAATTTATGGATAGAGAAATCCTGGAATCCTCTTAAGTGGCTTATGTACCAAAACCTTCAATCTAAAAGGAATTAGAAATGAAACATAACATGTTGTAGTTAATAAAGCCATCGTAGTCTCTTCAATAGTTGCTCGAGCCAATATATCAAGAAAATCTTCTAAATTCTGACATATAATTTTAATATTATCCCCTTTAAAGGAGAAAAAAATATCTGAATTTTTTATTTGAAACACAATTATATAAGTATATTTTATGTTTCAATACATTTTGGCCCTCAAAATATTCTCTGATATACCTTTTGTCACTAAAATATTCTCTTATATGTCATTTTTTGAATTGAGAAAGGACCACATATGTGTGTATGTATGTATGTGCATCTAATTTTTTGATACTTTTGGTTAAGATCTTGGATTCAAACGCAAAATTCACAAGTCTTGAGGATGATTTCAGTATCACTTAACTATAAGTTATTTGTTTATGTCGTGTAATTCAAACTGCAATTGAAGAGTTATACCCATTGGAACACATTTAAATAACATTTTAGTATTCCTAGTAATTTAGTAAGATTTGTTCAATAAATTTCATAGGCTAACATCTCTTTATCTTTGCATATACATCATCGCAACCATTTTTGTGGTTGGTATTTTATAAACTCTTAAGTGTACCATCTTGTTACAACTGGATTGAGATTAAACTAATTCATTAGATTCATTGCATCATCTCAAGATCACAATTTTAGAGAGACATGGATAGAAATAAGAAGCCCTTTATTCAAACAACTTACGAAACACCAACATTTTCCCCAACGACATAACAGAAATCACAAAGAAGGCACAAACACGACCCAACACTGAAAAGACACTACAAAATCATAACATAAAAGCATGTTGACTCTTTTCTAAAGTCAACAGAAAAATTAAACAACTGAAATTGATAGGGATTAGGGCTTCATCGCATACATCATCCTCAAGAGTTTAGCAGATCAATAAAATCTAGGACCAAATCCTTCCATGTTGCTCAAACCATGGCTAGCCGGTAGCGGTGGCATCATGTTCCCATCAAACATGCGATTCGCCAGCACAATTGGTGGTTGAGTCAACTGTTGTGGTGCTTGTTGTGGCGGAGCAACTGGGCTAGAAGAGCTGCCAGCAAAAAATTGAGTTGGGTTAGAACCCTGAATCCGGATCCTATCAGCTTGCAGAGTGATGTTCCTTTTCAGCTCTGCCATTGAGGCCTTCAAGAGCTCGAGCTGAGGCCTGCTCATCTCTTCAATTGGACCAGCCCACCAACATTGTTCCTGTGTGGGCTTCATCAGCTTGTTTAGCTCCACGCTACGCCTCTTCTCAATGTCTAGCAGCTCTGAGACTTGAGTTAGCTGTGCATTGAGGTTGCGCACGTTGGCGTTGCGATGAGCCTCAATGACCTGCATGGCACCAAAGGTCTGTGGTGGGGCTCCAGTAAGCAAGCGATTAACCACATCATCAACACTTGAATGACCGAAAGAGAAGACCTTTTTCCCAGGAGAGAAGACGATGAGAGCAAGCTCAGCGCCACAAAGGGTGCAAAGCTCACTGGCTTTCTTGAAAAGCCCGTTGCGACGCTTGGAGAAAGTAACCTGGAGGTTGCTCTCTTTGCTCATCTTCTTAATTTCGATCTTTCGGCGGCCATTGGTCTTCTTAATTCTTGCCATGGCTGAATCTGGAATGGGTAAGTTTAATTGTGATGATGTACTACCTACCACACAGAAGGGTCAATTTATAGGCCTTTAACACAGAGATTTAACACTACAGTTTGGCAAGACAATTCACATTTGGCTGTCAATTATTACACTCTTTTGTTTTGGTAAACTTACTCTATTGGTTGTATTCAAGTAATTTTGGGATTGAGATTCTGAAATCCCAGCTGTGAATGGCTTTTCTGGTAAAACCTAAAAAGTAAAAAGAATTGAAATGAATTGTAATCTTAGGCTATTAATAATTCTATAATTGTATATTCCAAAGATAATAGAGACAATGTATCAAGAAAGCTCTAAGAAATTGCCATACACATTCTTAATCTTATCTTAGGGAAAAAAGCGTAGTTTAATTTTTAAAACTAGTAAATAAGTATTTTATATTTGATAATAAATCGTGTCCAACGAAAGCTTATCTCTATTCCCATACTATTATTCCTCATGGTGGTCTTCTTCTACTTCTTTTTTTGCAATATATACATACTGGTAATTGGATCCAATATAATTAATTTATAATTGCTCTTTTAACCCATAATTGGTTATTAAAAGAAATTAACTGCATTTTTAGATTACGCAAATTGACAAAAGTTTCTTGCTCTTCCTATATTTATTTTTTTATCGAAGCAATATAACTATGTGGAAGCAACAACTCTTTTTCAACGAGAATTTATTCACGAACTCCTTATCACTAATTATAAGTGAAAAATTTACCAAAAAAACTGCAAAAATAAAAAATAAATCCTATAGACTACAATACATAGTCAATTAAAATATAAGATCATGATTTTCCAAGTTTAACATTGGCTTCTATATCATTATCCTCTAAAAACGTGAAGTCTGGACCATTTAGGATCACAAGTATATAAAAGCTAGTAATATGTATGAAGAAAGTCGCACTACACATTCCTTTATGTGAGTATTGAAACAGTTAATTGAAACTACTTTATGTATTATGTAAAACCAAATTCTGAGATGCATAAAGAACACCAGAATGAGAAAGTAAAAGTTGATGTCACGACATTTTTCAGGTATTTATCAAGTTCTAAGTTAGAAATTCTCTGAAGCAAACTTATATCAATTTGTAAATTAAAAGAGGATGTTAAATGCATTTTTTTTTTCTAGATTTAAAACTACTTGTTGGATATAAAATACAAGCTTTATTTCTAGGAAACCTTCTTTGCTTGAAGAAATCATCTTGGAAGACTAATTGTGGTCAAAACTGAAGTTTGTTGAAAAAAGTTAGTCTTTTAAAACCCTGTGAGGTAAACAACAACACAGAATTAACACTACTACTATCATTAATAACAGATGAGAAATGTAGATAGGAAAACCCAAACCATAAGGAAAGTATCTTTGGGGAATGATCTAAAATCCGTCAATAATTTCTTTAATTTGATTATTTTCAACTTTATTTATCGATTTCCTATTTTCTTTTCTTACTTTTACATCTGAATATATATCCAATTGACTGTCTGCCAAAAGGTAAGAAAATTCGTTGATTAATTGGTTTCATATCTAATTTTACAATGTCAAACTAATATTGATACCATTTATAACAGAAAGCCATATCATATCTAAAGAAATCAAAGTTGGAGTATCGGAAATATATGGCTCTCAGGAGGAATTGAGCGCTTAAGTTATTAAAACAGGTCATCAACATGTTGCAACCTTTCAAGCAGATTTATTAGCCCAATTGCACTTTTCTCTTTATGTATTGAATTGAGCACATTACCACAACTATTTCACACTACAGCAATGTCTCCTAGCTGCAAACTCTAACAAATGCATATATGCACTGCACAGGCATTATGGTGTCAAGGTGTCATGTGCATCTCCCCCTTTGATACATTGAATTAAGCGTTGGTGAGGTATTCTCATCCTTGCAAAGCTTCAAAGAGCCAAGCATATTCTCTTTGAAGCTCTGTCGTGTGCAAAATTTCACAAAGAAGACAAATAATTTGTGATTGAAGCTGCGACTAACCTTTCACGTGGATCTAGAAAAAACGGACATGGCATTTTGCTGCAATGTCTTTGTGTTCGACACAATATGGACACGTGTAGATACCTCTTGGACACTGGTGCAACACGTGTCCAACACATATACCGACGTGTCCAAATAAAAAATAATTTTTTCCAGCTCAAACACACGGCTAACACAACATGGACACTGCTGGAGACAAGCATTTTTCTCGTTTCCCTTTTAGAAAAAAATGTTTTTTTTTTCCTTGTATGCAATAAATATGTTAGGAAATGGATATAGTAGATTGAATAAGTATCTCTTGACTGTTTCTTGTTGTGAACGGATATATTAGAATGAATTGATAATATTCTTTGTAATTGTACTCATTTTGGAGGGTATATTAATATTTCATACATGTAGAATTCATGTCCCCCCTTTTTTTTTTTTTTTTTTTT
>QAOA01002514.1:22476-42409 GCA_003255065.1 Cercis canadensis
TTTTTTTTTTTTTTTTTTCTGGAGGGAATATGATATAAGTGAATAGAATCACTAATAATTTATGACATGAGTTAATGATGAATATATCAATATGATATTCTAATGCAAATGTTCAATCTTTTGATAAAATATGAATCTATTCAGAATTTTGTTTGTGTTATTTTTTAAAATGTATAAATACACATGCTGTGTTGTATCTTGCATTTTAAAGATTTTTCCGTGTCCCATATTGTGTCATGTCCCACATCCAGTATCTCTGCTTCCTAGGTGGATCCTATTAGCTACCCAATTGAGGGATCCGTTCCTTCCTTAAAGAAAATTACTCTGACAAAATCAAAATCAATCACACAAAACACATCAATATTTAACGTAGTTCAGCAAACTCAAACTGCCTAGCTCCATGGAAGAGACAAGCTCAATCTCACATAATATCTCATCCTCTCATACCTCAAATCCTTTCCATACTAATATTCATACCCCAGAAGACTTGCTTGGCAAATAAACACTAATTTTGTAAGATAAGGAATCTCCATCTTGCACATAAAAAAAAAAAAAAAAAAACNAAAAAAAAAAAAAAAACTCAGACTAGGAACTGTAAAAAAAATTAACACTACAAGAAAACACTCATTTTCACATGGAACTGAATTCTATGAGAAATTCTCACGGAATGCTCACAGATTAGCATTTAATAAGAATTTCTCAAGGAATTTCTTATAGAAAATTTTCCGCAAGAAAATTCTATGAGAAAATTGAAACTCTAATGGAATTTTCTCCAAAAAAATTTTCCTTGAGAATTTTTCACAAAAAAAATTTTCATAAGAAAATTTCATGAGAAAATCCGTGAGAAATTTCATAAAAAAAAAAAAAAACTTGCGAAATTTCTTAGGGACAAAAATTTGTGAGACCATTTTTTTTTCAATATTTCTCACACTAAAAGTAATTCTGTGAGAAATTCATGAGAAACAGAATGCACCATTTCACTAAAAGTTAAAATTTGAATTTTAAAATTTCTCACGGCCCAAAATTCATGAGAAATCTAAATATTTCTTCTCACCCCGCAGCTCTTCTTCCTCATTTTAATATTCACTTTTCTCTCTCCTCACCTTGGTTTCTCTCCTCTACCTCGTGCAATTTCAATTTTCCAGCCATTCTTCACCTTTTTTCTGGTGCCATCAAGGAGTTCCAAGCTCAGTTTATTTGCTTTGAAGTAGAGGTAGGCCTATTTCTACCGATTTCTAATTTATATTTTTGTCTTTGAACCAAATTTGAAGTTCTTCTGTTTCTAGGTATATTATTTTGTAGTTTTATCATCTTTTGTTTGTGGAATTGTGTCCATGTGATTATGGATTTAGGCATACCTTGTTTTGATGAAAGATTTGTTGATTGCTATAGGTATCCAAATTTAAGTAATGCTACTGTCTTTATTTAATGATGAAATTGCTTGGATTGCTTTAAATTTTGTTATGGCTTTTGTTGTATGAATTGTGTAGAATGATTGTGCTATTTTTTTTTTGGATGTTATAGAATTTATTAGAATTTTTTTGACTATTTTAGGTAACTTTACTATATTGATTTAATGATTGAATTGGTTAGATTGCTTTAAATTTGGTTAGGGCATTTGTTGTATGAATTGTGTAGAATGATTGTACTATTTTTTGGATTTTTTTGGATGTTGTAGAATTTATTAGAATTTTTTGATTGTTTTAGGTAACTTTACTGTATTGATTTAATGATTAAATTGGTTAGATTGTTTTAAATTTTATTAGGGCTTTTGTTGTATGAATTGTATAGAATGATTGTGCTATTTTTTTGGATGTTGTAAAATTTATTAGAGTTTTGATTGTCTTAGGTAAATTTACTATATTGATTTAATAAGAAATTTTGACTGTTTTAGGTAATTATGTTGAATTTATAATTTCTGGATTGTTCAAATTTTAAGGGAGACTCTGTCCAATTTTTGGTTTAGGGTTTATGGTTAGGCATTTAGGGGTTAGGGGTTAAGGTTTTAAGGTTAAGGATTTAGGGTTAGGGATTAAGAGTTTAGAATTTGAGATTTGGGGTTTAGAGTTTAGGGATTAACTAATTTAGTTACATGTTTGATGTTTATGTTGAATTAATTACTCTTTTATATGACAGATGTCAGATGATCATAGGCGTTCATCTCTAACAGCTGCACCATCTACATTATTGCAGCCTATGTTGAAGGCAATTATGTTAATTCTATACCAGATCTTAGGAAAAATCAATTATAGTGTAGAATAACTGAAAAATTACCTCTACATTTGTTTATTTTGTTGGGATTTTTTTTGTTTTGTTCTAACTCTAAGATTGATGAATTTTATTAATTTATAATTAGTTTCTTATAATAATCATTGCTTAAGTTAGTGTTTTTTGAATTGTAAAAGGTGTAAAGTTTAAGATCAAACTCTATAAAGTTTATTCAAATGTGATAATGTATGATTTTTGATAACTTTTCTTTGAATTTTTGTTTTCCCTTTATGTAATTTCTTTAGTATTGATATAAGAAATCAGTAAGAAAATAAAACTTGTGAAATTTCTCATGGACAAAAATCCATAAAAAATTCCATGAGAAATTTTGTTTCAATTTTTCTCATGCCAAAAGTAAGTCTGTGAGAAAATTTTTCATATAACAAAATTCTATGAGAAATTTGGTTTGTCATATGGGTTTTTCTCACGACTCAAAATTCATAAGAAAATCCATGAGAAACATGTTTTTCATTGATTTTTGAGTGTTTTCTCACAAATTTTGTTTGAGCCTTTTTTTTTTTGGTAGTGTAACAAAAAGTAATTTGTGCAAAGCCAATAAACATTTAGACATTTGAGTTGTTCTTAGTCAAGATGGGATGATAATTGAGTTTTCTAGTGAAAAGTTATATGATTCTAAATCTTGATACTCCACTTTTGACTTGGAGTTTGTGGTTACTCTCATCAAGCCTTGCGTTATCAAAGTTCAAAAGAAAGCTTAGTGAGCAATGGGTCAATTGGAGTTTCTCTCTTAATGAGTTTAATTTTTCTTTTGAAATTCAATAAGTCCAATATTTTGATATATGCGTATATGTTCTTTACTCCCAACAGTCATGAGCACTGAAGTTACGGGTTTTGGGGAGCTGAAAAATCAGTGTAAAACTTATTTATATTTCTGCCACAATTATGGATTAGTTTCAGGGGTTGAAGAGTTAGAAAAACTGCCATTCAAGTTGCATGATGAATATTTATTTAAAGGCAACGAACTGTGAATCCCAAAGTGCTCTTTACAAGAACAGATCACAAGAGAACTTCATTGGAATGGGTTGGAAGGTCATTTTGGCAGATATAAAACAATGGTAATGGTGGAAGACTACAATTATTAGCTGAAAATATTTAAGGACATGAACATGTTGGTGAAAGTCTATCAATTTGCCAATTTGTGATGGGAAGCTCACAAAGCACAGAGTTATACATTCCTTCATCGAGATATGCATTTTTCTCTTGGATCTAGTATGTTTTCATGGAAATCCAGAAAGCAAGACACTGTGGCACAGTCTACTATTGAAGCAAAGCACATAGCTGCTTCTAATGCTGTGAATCAAGCCATTTGTTAAAAATTCTAAAATTGGTGGGGAAGACAAACTACATTCTAGCAATATATCAATTCATTCAAGAAGCAGAAAAGGGTGAGGAAGTTGAAGTAGTTTACTATAATACAGAAAACCAGTTAACAGACATATACACAAAAGCTTTACTAAAGAGAAGATTTGGATTTCTCATGTAACAGCTGAGTATCCAGAAATAGCTTCCAGGAGGAGAATGCCAGTAGTTGAATATTTTTTGAAGTAGTGTCAAATTAAGATGTATTTTGCTTAGTGTATCTTGTATTGTCTTCTGGAAGTATTCTACTGTATTTTGCTATAAACTTTTGTTTTGAAAAATGTGGGATGCAGTATGGAATGATGAAAATTAGGATTATTTATGTATTAATCATGTACTTTGTTATTTGGGATTTAAGGTTTGTAATTGAGAATTTAGGGTTCAATTATGTAATTGAGGGAATTTATATTTATATATTTGGTTTCTAGGATATCTTGTAATAAGGATGGTTTAAGATTTTATCTCTATTTCCATTAGGATTAATTGAATATTCCTATTAGAATTACTTAGTTAGTAGAATTAGAGTTATTGAGTCGTCTATATAAGGCATATTTTTTCTTCATTTTTTTAGCTTTTGATGATTTAATAAAATAAACCAAAATTTTGGTACTTTTTAGTATTTTTGTTCCTTTTGGTTCTTTGGTTCCTTTTCCCATTCTACATCAAATTGGCATCAAAGGATAACTTCATTCCGTTCAAGTGTTGGCTTGGCAAATCGTGTTCTACACCTTTTGAAGGTTTTGAGCGCTCACACACACCCTTGGTTTAAAAAAGCTTCCACCTAAGCATTTGTGCCCTCGCTGCTGTCGAATAGCACTGGAATTCGCAGCTTTCTTTGCCGGAAATCTCCTATATTTCAGCCATCTCGAGTTCTAGCCACTTCAATCTTGATCTGAGGAACATAACAATATGAACGTGATAAGAACTCACTGATCCGTCAAATCTCCAAAGTTCGCCGCCAACACCCTTCTACGCACCACCACACGCGGTTCTAAGCTCGTGCAAGTGCTTCCACGCACCGCCACCCCTGCCTAGCCGATTTCTGCCACTCTAGCTGCCTTTGCAGAAAACCACTCTTATTACAAGATATCCTAAGAACTGAACACGAAAATATAAATTTTCTTAATTAGATAATTAACACCCTAATTTTCCAATAGCAAACCCTAAATCTCAAATCATAAAATACATAATTAATACATAAATAATCATAATTTTCATAATCAGATGCTTCATTTGTACAACAGAAAATGTCCTGACTATAAAACACCAGTATATTACTTGATTTCTGTCAATTAAAATATTGGTTTATACATCCTGACAAAGCCATCAAGATCTTCTGATCCTTTTAACCATAAAATTTCTATCTACTTAATGAAACAAATTAAAGGGACATAAGCAATGCCTAATAGCTTCATTTAATGCAAAGAGAAAATATAACCATGATGAATAACACAGTGGTCATATGAGGAAAACCTCAACCAAACTTGGAAGGTCATATCAAAAACAAAAAATTGGTCTTTTAACTCATTTAGAAGTCCAACCACTTCTCATAATAGACACAAGTTCTTGGGGAGATAGTGCCATCTGGTGTACAAAAGCTTACTCGCGGACAAACTCCACATGGAACAGAAGCCATGGCACCTGCTTTTGGTTCCCCTTTATGGCTGCTCTTGCTTGTGCATCTATAACAAACTCTACCAACAGGAATAGATGCAAATTCCCCAAATCCGGTGCTCCTAACATCAGTGATCTCATTATCCAATACCAAAGCACACAAAATCTCTTCAATTTGCTGTGTTGTGATTTCAATTGTAAAGATCCCAGACTTTCTGATCCACTCCGAAACTCCATCAAATGTGGCAACTTTCTGCCTGAAAATGTGATTCAAACATTGATCCTTTATAAATTTTATAAACTCTATATCAAGAATCCCTTCACTATACCAATCCCCACCAGTAATTTCCTTTGATGGTTCAAACTCTGCAGCCATATAGTGCTTTCTCCCTTTGTTCTGGATGTTAACAACCTCTTTTATCAGTTTCTTTCCTTCAAGCGACTTAAGGGATTTGTTGACCACATGGTCAGAAAGGTTTGATTCTCGTTTCAAGTCTCTTGTCCAAATCCCCAAGTCTCTCTTGCTTTGAATCACATTATATAGGATGCGCTCATGATCTGTCAGAGACTCAAATGATGAACCCAAGTCTGGTCGTTTCCTTTTAACGGAAGAAGATCCTTTCAATTGACTCATTCCTTATAAGAGAAAAGAGACAAACACAATGGAAGAATTAAGGTTACTCAAATGGCTCATTGAACAATCAAAATAGTTCAAACAAGAATATTGTTATTCATGGACATTATATAATAAAGAGTAAAACCCATTTTTAGTCCTTGAAAAATACTCTTACAAACACTTTAGTCCTTCATTTATTTTTTATACAAATTGAGATCTTCATCTGGGTCCGTTAGTGAGATTTGACAGAAATTATTGTGTGGCATGTTAAGTGCTGACGTAGTTATTATATGGTCATGTGACACATTAAAAAAAAAAAAAAAAAANAAAAAAAAAAAAAAAAAACCTTCTCTCTCATTCCTCTCTCTCTCTTCCCCGTCTGCCCCTCCCTCTCTCTACAACTCCCATCAACTTCCGTTTTGAAGAAGAGTTTTGTTCAAGTCGGTCCTCAATGTCGTGCTGGTCTACTTGAATTCTTCTGAGGAGTTTGGTTCGCTGGAGAACAGAAAGTTGGACATGGGGGTGGATTGTGATGGAGATCAAGAGGAGCATTGTGTGAAGATAAGTGATGGTAGAAGCGTGGGTTCAGATCAGTTGATGGTTTCCGAGGAGCCTGAGGATTCTGAGGACAGAAATGTTTTGGAAGGGAGGATGAAGAAGACTAGAAGGAGTTGGTTCAGAAAATTACGTTCTATAACATGCATGATTGATAGGCAATGCGAAGCTAATAATGGGATGCTTAAAGGGACTTGTGCATTCTCAGGGTGTAGGATTCAGAAAGTTAAGGTCCGCCAATACTAGTACCAA
This sequence comes from Cercis canadensis, assembly GCA_003255065.1. Taxonomy (NCBI): domain Eukaryota; kingdom Viridiplantae; phylum Streptophyta; class Magnoliopsida; order Fabales; family Fabaceae; genus Cercis; species Cercis canadensis. Next base: position 29,162 of record QAOA01002514.1, read on the forward strand.
ATAAAGGAGTTTTCAGGTCTCTACATGGGGCAGGATATTCAAGCTCATGAAGGTTCAATGTTGACCATGAAATTCAGTGCCGATGGTCAGTACCTTGCCAGTGCCGATGAAGATGGGGTTGTACTTAGAGAGAGGGAATCGAGGAGTGAAAAACATGGACATTAAGAAAGTGAAATTAGAAGAAGTGGGAAATAGAGCAAGCAGAAAGGGGCTGTCAAGAAAAGGGAGCATGAAAGGGAAAGGGGCTCCAGAGAATGCGCTGTGCACTTACCGAGTAGTGAGACAGAGAACTTGGGGAAAATGGGTGGCTGAAATATGAGAGCCGAACCATGGGGCTAGGCTTTGGCTTGGCACTTTTAACACCTCCGTTGAAGCAGCTAGAAAGCTTTATGGCTCCTTTGCTAAGCTCAATTTACCAGCAAGCCACGACCACGACCCATCACCCTCTTGTGCACCCGTTGCCGCTAGCGAAGGAGTTGAGATTCAGATGTCTATAGAAGCTGCTTCCCCGTCCTTATTCATCTCCGACGAGACAACAACCACTTTGGTGCTTGGAGTTGGGGACATCACTAAAGCGGTGCTCCAGGAGACTTTGGACCTTCAGCCACCTACTCCCACCTGGATTACTGATTTTGTGGAACCCAATCACACATTAGGTCAAAGAGAGAAGGTTTTCTTTTTTTTAATTTTTTAATGTGTCACCTCATCACATAACAGTCACGTTAACACTTAACATGCCACATGACAATTTCTGTCAAATCTTACTAACGGACTCAAACGGAGGACTAAATTAGCAAACGCAATATAAATTCGAGGACTCAATTGACACAAAAAATAAATGAATGACTAAAGTGTCTATAAAAATATTTTTCAAGGACCAAAAAGAGATTTTATTCTATAATAAATTAGAACGCCAAGTGACTCATGAAACAAGGTAAATGTAATCCTGTTCCATCAATCCAAATTTTTTGCCACACATGCTTTGAACATTGGCCTTGTAGAACATAGAGAAAAGAATTCCAGATTTCTAAACATGATCATGAATAAACCTTATTGGAAGATTAACAATAACTATGCAGCTGAAGTGATCATCATTATAAGATGATTACAACTGCTACCAACTCAAGTGAAAAATAAAGTACAGAATCCAAACGTCATGCTAAGTAGTTTCAAATCGGATACTAAGGAAGACTTTAAAGGTTTCTAATACCCTTATAATGCAAGAATAGAATAAACTTGCAGTCTTTGTCCTATTATAAGAATGCAGACAGCCTTGCTTTTTTAATTTCACTCACGATGTAAGTGGCAACATGCAAGGGAAAAGAATATCTCGAGAAAAATTTATAGCCGCCACCACTTTGTTTAGTTTGAAGGACAGTTGGAATACCACTCGTTTTTAATGAAACTGTCCTTTACAATCCAAGACATTGTCTTATGCAACCAATGACACCAAGTGAGAATAGTTACCACAAATTAGTTACACAAAAACATCACAGTAAAAACATGTGTCTGACTAATTCTATTTAATATTTTTATCACTCAAGGACATGAAAAGCAAAGTGTAGAATCTGAGTCTAATAACACCTATTCTAGTCATAAAAATTAGAATGTTTGATGTTATGAGTTTTATTCTTATCATATACTTCTCTCATCTTTTCTAACGCATTACCTTCCTATGTAATAAAATGAAAAAAGTGTAAAATTCGGATTACTATCTTAGTTTAAGCATATGCCCTAAATCTCGAGGGATTATATTGCATATGCAAGCACAAAATAGATGTGGGCATAGGATCAGTAATTTCGGGGTATAAGATAGGTACATCAATTTTGGTCAAAGCTAACATTATTTCACATAAACTCAAACAAAAAACAAGGTCAAGTTGCTTTACACGCTAATACTTAAAAACAATACATTTGTTCAATTGTTATTCAAAAAGAATCCAGAAAACTGACAAAGAAACTTTTGCATAAGTTATGAGATGTCATTTCACAATAATTTCGAAAAAAAAAGTTACACAATTTATTAAAATAAAAAATAAGACTCAGAAATAACCTTCAAACATATTTTTTGGCCGTAATGTTTTATGAATTACAAGAAAGACCTATAAACCAATTAGTACAAATATTCAACGGAAAAGATCTAAACTCCAATCAATAAACACCAATCCATCTTTCCTATAATATAGACCACAAAACAAAATATAAGTCAACTCTTAGTGTCAAAGCATGATTCAAGTCAGAAGAACTCTGAAGAGAAGAAATATTAGTTTTGGGACAAGCTGCAGTAATAACTGATAAAATATAGATCTTCATAAAACCTAATGCTTACCTCCAAATTTGGGCAACTTATGATGGTAAACAGAAGAAAAGCAAATAAATAGAAACTAAGCAATCCACTTCCAATGACTTGGCCTGCGAAAATTGTAGAAACACCCAAACTTAGAATATATCAAACTGGAAAGACCAAAATACGATCCACATATTCTAGTTTTGATCAATATGACAGACTGAAATTACAAAGAGATATCCAATTACATCCAACTGTTATAGTCAAGTAAAGCTATATGGCTGACATTCAAAATTTGTCTTTTTTCTGTAATTTGAACACAAAACTCATAAATGCTGAAAACAAACTCAATACAGATATCCAATCAAGCAACAAAGTTTTACAGCCAAATTTTTTTTGGTTTCGTCCATGAGCCAAATGAAATCATGGTAAATACACGATATTCAACGCACGGCAGAGTATTGTGTTGAAATTTACCGGAAAATATAAAACTGAAGAAGAATGCTTCAAATACAGTAATATATCGAAATTTATCTCACAAAGCGAAACTAATAATTAAACAATCCCTTATAATTGTACAGTAGGAGGAGACGAAGGTTGAAAGATTTCTACTGCACGAAAACACTAGAACAGACAAAGAGATTGGAGACGAAGAAGGGCAGAGAGAGAGAAAGATCATTTACAGAGATTTGGAGGGACAGTAGAAGAAGAGAGGAAAAGCACAGACACGCACCGCACCACACCGAAGTGTAGCGCCTGTTGTAGGACTGTAGCGGCCACAACTGCTGCTAAAAAATTGTGACCTAGAGGCGGTCGGCTATTTGCTATTATAAATCTACTAGTACTATTCCTGCGCCGATGTGCGGGCTGCGGGACCTAGACAACAAGATTTGGGATAAAATTTATGTAATCTTAGGAGCATAATTTATATAACGGGGATTCTATGATACTACGTAAGTATGCCATACTACACTGACGTGGCAAACATACATAATTTTCATATTTTATTATATATAAAATATAATTTATTTAATTTTTTAAACAAACTTAAAAATAGTTAATTTGTACACATGTCATTCATTTATTGGTTATTTTTATGTAGTATGACATACTACATAAATACTAAAAGTATCTAAGAAACCTCCTTTATATAAATCTATGTGATCTAATAGAATAATTATGGATTTCATATTTTGAACCGTAAATGCAATACATTTAAAGTATCAATCATGAATCCATAATACATTTGAAAGAGTATTAAACAAATGCAGAATGAGATAATACTATACTCAAAAAAGCCGTGGTGTATGATTTGTATTAGGAATGTCAACGTCTTTCTCTAAGTCCACACAATTTTGCACTGATCCTGAAATTGCAACATTGTTATACCTAATGACTTGAGATATACAAAGTCACTTTAAGTATGAAGAAAGTAGCAAGTATACACTATAGGTTATTTAGGATAAGCATCAATCATTATTGTATTCTTTAATAACATCTTTATAACTTATATGCACACTACACTGTATCTTGTTGTGGGCTTCGTATTTTAGACCTCCACGTTACTAACGCTCCTATGATAAGTAAATGACCAAAGTACCAAACCTCTTTCAAATTTAGGTCATGTTATAGTCAATTGTATTTATTTATACCCCCACCTTATCCATTTTTCTTTCTCATTATATATCACAAGAGTATCATATATTATACCATTTTTTATATCAAACATAAGAAAGAGAATTCCAAATTTCTTCATCGATAGAAAAGAGTTTCCTATATTGATTACCTAAATAAACATACTAACATTTTATTGATAAAGTATTGACCCCCAATGGTTAGTAAAACAGTTTAGTCCCATTCCCAACTTATCCCAAAAATCAACTGCCCAAAATTAAAATATCCCATTGTTTATCTTTAAAATGGACATGTAATGGTTCATTTCCTATTTATAATAAATGTCATATCCCAATTATTTGATTACCATTGATATTTTTTTTTTAAAAAAAATGAATAATTAGTGTCCTAAGCACTTAACTCATTGTTACAGTAGTCTCAGTTTGTCTATTTGTAGTAAGTAGTGCTCTTGAGTGGTATGCCAATCTCATCTTTGTACCCTTGAAGGCCAAAAAAAATATAAAATCTTTATACCCTAGAGACATATTGAGGTGATTTATAGCTCTTGCTACCAATGTGCCATATTCTTCAATAAAATTATCTAAGGCCATTAAAAGGAAAAAAAGACTTCTTATAATATGACTCCATAGCAAATGATTGAAAATTATAATCAAATGTCATTGAAAAAAGAAACTTGTGTCTAAAATAAAGAAATAATCAACAACTCATATTTTTAATCAAATAACTCCATGCACTCATAGGAAATTTTAGAAAATTTCAATGAGGATCCTTAATCCTTAAATATAGCTTGTTAATATACTTTTAATTTGTAGTACTTACATTTGGTTTCCTATTTTATAGATGACTTTGGTTTAAGTTTCTTGTTGTAAGAGTTAAGTTCAATAGATTCCTATAGTATATTAGTACATAGATTATGCTTTTACAATTTCTCTGCAATTTCAAACAAATTTTGTTTTCAGAGTCATCAAAATATTAAGTACTCAAATTTTCTTTTACAATGTTCTTATAATTTCACAATTTAAGCAATGCAAAATATTTTTAAACTTGAACAAAACCATATGCTTGTAAATTGTAGTTAACACGTTAATTAGTTCTTTGGTACACTAGTCTTAACACATGAATCACTTTCACCTCTCAGCTCCTTTTAAGCAAATGTCTTATATCATTGATAATACACCCATAGAAATGGAAGGTCACATCAGCAAAGTCTATCAAGTGCATTACCTCTTGGGAATTTGATTCACATATAGTTTTCTGATACCTTTATCCCAACATAATATCAGACCATGCCTTACTGTAGTAAATTCAGCTTTTAGATTGCTACCCATACCTATAAAGCCACATAAACCACTAAGCCGTCCCCTTGATGATCTCGAATAACCCCTCCAAAACCTGATCTCCCTAGGTTCTCAAAACTACCATCATCGACATTTAGCTTAATGGTCTCTATACTTGGAGACTGTCAATGTATCCATTGCACATCCCTTTCCTGCTTTCTCACTTTTCCAGAAAAACTTTACTGCAAGTTAAACCATTGCCTAAATCTTATTAACACTCACCACCAACAGAGTGCTATGTCTTTCAAAAACCTATTCATTGCGCATTCTCCATATCCACCACAACGTGTAGTAGAAGAGAATGTGCGACTATATTTCCATTTGTATAAAACTAAGCATTCATATCCTTTTTCCAAAAGCTACTCTCTACACCAAAACCCATATAGATGTGATTTATAGCAGCCCTAAGACAATGCATTGTATTTTCTATATCAAACTTGCACTTGTTGCATAAGGAATTTTGACTAAGGTGTCTGTGAGCACAAAACCAATTTGTGGGTATGGCGTCATGTAGGATTAGCCACATAAAAACTTTAATTTGTTCTGGAGCCACAAGCCTCCACACCTAGTTCCACCCTTGGGTATCCATCTAATTTTTTTTCTTAGATATTAACCAATCATACCTAGCTTTTGCTGTATAAACCCTAGTTGTGGTATTTCTCCAAATAATCATGTCTTGAATATCACCATATTGAGTAAGCGACACACTAAATATCTTATCTAAAACACAACATTTCCATATGGAGATCAAATACTTAGGAGCAATTCTAGTACTGTGGAGAAAATGACTATTCTTATTTTATGGATGACTTAGGTTTAGGTTCCTTGTTGTAAGAGTTGAGTTCAATAGAAATTTTTTTACATGGTCTAATCCCACTCTTTTTCCAAGAGCTATAGGAAATCTTATTGAATCACCCCTTAGGGTTGATTTAGTGGTTATCCAAATTATAATTCTATTAGAACTTTAGAAAACTTATACCCATGATCTGACCCCACTATTTTCCCCAGTGCTATAGGTTATTTAATTTTCTTCTCCCAAAAAGCATACCTAGACCTAGTTATAATTTCGATTTTTGTTTCCTTTTCGTCTTAATTATCAATTACACAACCCCCCACTCATTCCAATCCATTTATATTTAAATATGATAGAGAAATCGTAACATAATAAGAGTATCCTTGTCATCCAATTATTATTATTATTATTATTACTTTGTATAGATTTAAAGCAAAGTTATAACAAATATAACTACATGTACAATAGTAGGGCATTTATTTTTTATTCAAATATCACAAGAGTATCTTATATTATACTATTTTTTATATCAAACATAGGAAAAGAGAATTCCAAATTTCTTCATTGATCGGAAAGAGTTCCCTATATTGATTACCTAGACAAACATACTAACACTTTATTGATAAAGCATTGACACCCCCCCCCCAGTGGTTAGTAAAATAATTTAGTTCACATTCTCATCCTATCCCAAAAATCAACTACCCAAAATTAAATTGCCCCTCTTGTTTATCTTTAAATAGGACATGTAATGGTTGCTTTCCTATTTATAATAAATGTCACATCTTAATTATTTGATTACAATTTGATAAATTTTAAAATAATGAAAAATAATTAGTGTCATAAGCACTTAAAAACATAAACACATTTCCATATAAATCTTAGTCGAATGTCTTAGCATGCTATATCTCAAGTTCATCAATACAAAATAGACATTTCCTAGAACTATCAACTCTAATAATAGGGAAGACAGGGAGTAAGATTAATGATATTGTCATCACCAGCTCAAGAAGCTGCAAAGAATATAAACTTATTAGTACATATGAGTGCACCTTAAGATAGGAAGAGAGAGAGCCCTCGAAATGGCAGTTCTCAATCATAAACATTTAGCACCCGGTTGCCAATATAATTTGTGCCATCTATTTCTTTTTTCCTTCTCCAAAAAGTTTCTTTTTTTGCTTCATATACAGTAATATATCGAAATTTATCTCACAAAGCCAAACTAATAATTAAACAATCCCTTATAATTGTACAGTAGGAGGAGACGAAGGTTGAAAGATTTCTACTGCACGAAAACACTAGAACAGACAAAGAGATTGGAGACGAAGAAGGGCAGAGAGAGAGAAAGATCATTTACAGAGATTTGGAGGGACAGTAGAAGAAGAGAGGAAAAGCACAGACACGCACCGCACCACACCGAAGTGTAGCGCCTGTTGTAGGACTGTAGCGGCCACAACTGCTGCTAAAAAATTGTGACCTAGAGGCGGTCGGCTATTTGCTATTATAAATCTATAGTGGCGGTTCTATAGCAGCGCTTTGCTTACCTTTGGCAGCATATGAGGCAAGTGATGCAATACTTAAGTAGCACTCTCGGCTACTGCTAAAGACTAGGCCTCGTTTGGAAAGCAAAATTTATGGCTTATTGGGGCTTTTTTACTATCATAAGTAATTAAATGTAGGTAAAATTGTGTCAGGATTAGCTTATGTAAATAGTTTATTACTCTCAAAAAAGTTATTTTTATCTTATTTTATAAAATTATTTTTTAGAGCTTTTAAGAAAAAATCATTGTGAAAGCTCATAACAATTTAACTGGTAGTTGTTTTGAAAAAAATTTGGGGCAAAAATATCCACAAATAATAATGAAAATCCTATTAAAGCTCTGTGACCAATCTCCTCCACTTTTTCTTTGATTTTAGAAGCACTTTTCCAATTGTATATTAAAATATAAAATAACTTAATTTAAAATAAGCTTATGTGTAAGAGCTTCTCATATAAAGTTTTGTTATATAAAAGCATAAATAAATTGTTTAGCAAAACGAGACGTAAATATTTTGTAGTGTCTTGGCAATCAAGTCATTAATATTAGATTGACTTTGGTCTTTTCTGTTTTATTTTTTAATTATTCAGCAAATAACAAATTTTGAAAAGTCTAAAAATGGAAGTTATTTAATGCTACGAATTTTAATTTCTTTTTCATGTTTTTTATTTATAAATCAAACATGCTTCATATCTTAGATGATTTTTTAAATGCTGTAGAATAGAAAAAATTCACACCACCTGCCACTTGTCGTCATCTTAATAGGGACACTTGTCAGCTCCACATTTACATTCTATTTTTCATATTACTAGTACTGGGCCCCCGCGCGATACACAGGTGTAAATCCTATTAGATCACCCATTGGGATTGGTTTATTAGTTACCCAAATTATGATCCTATTAAAACTTTAAGAAACTTGTACCCGTGGTTAACCTCAATCTTTTTCCTAGTGTTATAGGTTATTTAATTTTTTTTCCCCAAAAACTATACATAGACCCTGTTATAATTTTGATTTTCGTTCCCTTTCCCTTTCTGTTACCGTCTCAATTATCATACCCAACTCCTACTCATTCTAACCCATTTATATTTAAATACGATAGAGAAATTGTAACATAATTAGAGTATCATTGTCATCTAATTATTATTACTATTTTGTATAGATTTAAAGTAAAGTTATAACAGGGATAACCCTTGTAAAATGGTATGACATTTATTTTTCATTTAAACATCACAATAATATCATATATTATACCATTTTTTATATCAAACATAGGAAGGAGAATTCCAAATTTCTTCAGCGACTGGAAAGAGTTTCTTATGTTGATTACCTAGATAAACATAGGAAATTCTTATGTCTCTTTCAAACCACATGTTTTCTATGTCTATTCTCAAAGTCATTGCCATTTGACTATTACTTTAAGAAGATTCAAATTTCTAATGAGCATATCATCCTTCAAAATATCTTGCATAGTGACACTTGATACTTGCAAGTTTGTAATATTATATATACTAATAGAATATTCTTCAAATTGAAAGGGTCTATACATAATCACTGTTTTCTAGAAAAATAATGGAAGAAAGAAAAAAATAGAGTAAAAGCCCAAAAGGCTTTAGTAAAAATGAAGCAAAATCAATATTATAACAATTAATCAATATATTTAAAATAACTACCATACAAAAAAATAAATTCCCCAAAGAAATATTATATTACCAATTGTATCTAACCTTATGTATGAATTTATACTTTAGTTTCCAGCCTTCTAATGACGATTTTTCAGCCTCTAATTTAACAACCTAAAGGCATAAGAGGGGAAAAGAAAATGTGTTACTACTTTGCTAATGGAAAACATATATCAATTTCATCTATAAATATTTATATTTATATAACATATATCAAAATCCAAAATCTTGCTTTGGATGACTGCCAAAACGTACAATCATTAATATCAATTTCCCTAAAAAAAAAACTAAAAAGGTAATGGTACGACATAATGCTTAAAATTTCCATTATAATGATAAATAGGTAAACATCTTATTGTATTTTGCTATACTGATGGAGTCGTTGTTTCCTTATATATAAACTCTCTCAAAGAAAGATGCATGCAAATTTTCACACAATCACAATATGGACCATATAATTAAAAAAATATAGCTAAAGTCTTACCAAGTCTATCATAGGATAATATCACATATAGCCTACTATTTTCAATATGAGCCAACCGCATTATTAGCTTTCGTCAACTTTTTTCTTTGCAACTTCAAAAGCAACATGTACACATTTCCATGGAAATATGTCTCATCTATATAGTCAACATTTAAGTAGAAATAGGCTGACTTGATATTTACACACGTTTTTCCCTTTTATTTGTTTTTGAATCGTTAATGTTAAAGGATTCAATTAAGAAAAGTTTTGATAATTACAATGAATTAAATTAAAGAAATATTTTTTAATTGTGTATATTTCACATTTTGAATTTTAAATGAATTATCACAACAATAAAATATTTTGACACAAATAAGAATCCAATTGTACTTTGCATAATTAGGGCATGTATATGGACTAAGACAAAACTAAATATATACTTTTCTTTTGCCATGCATTGGTAGTAGTTAAATTAGGCACAATGAATGCTGAATTTCACTTCCGAAATTCTCTTCTTGTAATTTTAACTACAATGATAAGCTTAAAAACTTCAATTTAATTTTTTTTTTCAAATTAATTATCAATCAATGAATTATAATTGGCATGTGATTGAAATTATTGTATAATTTTTTATATTTATATTAATTTCATATTTATTAAATTGTGAAACATCTAAGTTAGTGAATTTACTTATTTGTGCTTGTAAACTTAATTCATAGTCAATGTTCAAGCTCTACTTTGTAAAAATGAAACTTCTAAAAACTAAGCATAGATTTATTGGGGTTCAATATTAATTTTTTCATTAACTTGAAAATTTTCTTATTCGGTTTACTCATTGATCATCCAGCAATATAAATTTATAATTTTTCATAATTTTTAGCAATAGAAGTTTATTTTTCCTGATACATAAAATTTAAAATCGGCAAAGAAAATTGATAGTAACATATTTTAACACTCATGGATAGTTTTAAATAAATAAATATTAAAATAATTATTAATAGAAAAATTATAATATTGTCCAATCAACTGAAAATTATAATTGATTGATAACCATTTAATTTTAGATATTTCAACTTCCAAATTAATTACGGATTAATTATAGAGAAAGTTTGAAGATCGAGGAGATGGAAAGAAAAAAAAAAAAGTAAAAGAGTCACACGGCTGCATAAGGAGATGGAGTGATATATTGGAATGGAATAAATATCTAGAAAGAGAGCAACAAATGGTATATAAAGAAAGAGTAAGCCTTGTTTCCTTTGGAGATGGGAAAAACATGGGTGAGGAAAAGGAAAATTGACGAAGTAAAATGGATGCATAAGGTGATTGAAAGATATATTATAATGAAATAGATATTGAGAAACAAAAATACAGCAACCAAAAAAAATATAGAGAAAGTGCATACCTTGTTGCCTTTGGAGATAGAGAGAAAAATGAATAATGAAATAGCAAAATACATGCATAAAGAGATTGAGAGATATATTAGAATGAAATAGATATTGAAGAATATAACTATAATGACAGAAAAAAAATTTGAAAAAACAAACCTGGGTATTTCTTCAGATGGAGTAAAACAATTGATAAATTCGTGAGCTAATGAGGCTTAGCCACATATGGAGTACAATATATAAAGAGGTTTATGGAGACACCCTAAACTTTTGTTGATTTGCATATTTGAATTAATAATTTCGATTTTTTATTGGTCTTGGCAATCAAGTCAAATATTAGATTGATTTTGGTCTTTTACGCTTTATTTTTAATTATTCAGCAAATAATAATGCTAAAAAGTCTAAAAATAGAAGTTATTTAATGTCATGAATTTTAATTTTTTTTTTCATGTTTTTTTATTTATAAATCAGATATGCTTTATATTTTAGATGATTTTTTAAATGTTATAGAATAGAAGAAATTCACACAGCCTACTACTTGTCTTTACTTTAATAGGGATACTTGTTAGTTCCACATTGTGCATTCTATTTTTAATATTATATAGATATAGATATAAATATAGATAAGATTATGCTGAGAGGGAAAATGTTTTATGCATATATGTGGGCACCCCATTGAACCTTAGGCATCCACCTAGCCCTAATCATGGATCTTGGGCCTTGTATGGCCCAACATGACCCAATAAATTCTATCAAAATCTAAGACAACCTAGGCATGGCTAGCTCAGCGCCTCAACAATGCTACCAGCTGCCCATAAGTAGCACTCCTCACCCTTTAGATACAATCATCAAACTCATCCATTGCTCGACACATACTCAGTTTCTTTAACTCAATACTGACTTAACCATCAGAATGTGGGTGCTGGACAACACCAGCTGCAGACCATCCTACAAACTCATTCTAGCAATTTCCATCTACAAACTACCTAGCTGCCAATATAGACCATCAACAACATGTATCATGAGTCAATGATATATTTTTATTTTCATTCGTCAGAGTTTTTCTACAATTTACATCAACTTGAGTTCAAATTCAAACCTCTATATTTATTCTTTATCAATCCGCCATTAATTTTGGCTTTAATCTCTATATCATTTTGCAACTAAATGAGAACAACTAGAGATATTTTATGCTTTATATCAAATAAAATTTGATTTAGGATTCACTTATTGTATCATTCAAGAACTAGTTGCGAATATAAACGGTTATTTTCAGCTACTTCGACAGTGAGATTAATTTCTCCTAATTAGTCAAGGGAATTCCTATTAAATGAAAAAGTTGTCCCCTAATTACTCCTTTACCTTTTGCTTGATAAAAGATTAAGTAATTATTATTATTTTTTTAATTTATTGGAGGCTACATAAGAGAGGTAGCCTATCTAATCTCAAAATCTCACCCCACCCACACTCAATAAGATTTGAACCCAGTATCTCTGGCATAAAGTATGAAGAGCTCAACTACTGGGTGTTTCCTTCGAGACAAATAATATTATTTTTATACCAATTTTATACATATATAAATGCACATTCATTAGTTGACAAAGAAAATTTGAATTGGATATCCTCATCTCAAAAATTTAGTTTTATTTATTTAATAACGAAAAGTAATTATCTTGCACAATAAATTTTCCTTGCAATATCTGAAAAATAATAGTTCTGCTACAAAGTTTATTAAAAAAAAATAATTGTTAAAAACTTAGGTGCAAGGTGTACAAAATTTGAGTTTGACAAAAAAAAAAATATTGGGCTTGTTTGAAAGTGTTTTGGTTTTTTTGTTTTTAAAAACTGTTTTTGAAAACTGTTTTTAAAAATTGTTCTGCAAAACAAAAGTATAAAAGAATCTGTTTGATAAACTGTTTTGAAAATAATTTTTAAAAACTGAAAAATAGAAAACTTGCTTGGTAAAATTGTTTTAAAAACAAGTTTTGAAAACAAAAAAACAGAAAACTTGTTTGATACGAGAAACAAGCCTAAAGTTTTTTTTTTTTTTTATAAATTTTGATAATGACTAATTTTGTAAATAAATTATGGTAATGTTTTAATGAGAATATGTGAAGAATAAATAAGTAAAAA
>QAOA01002514.1:43274-70480 GCA_003255065.1 Cercis canadensis
CAGTACTTCTGTTGAATATGATTCCCAACAATTTATAGTGCTCACAACCTTTTTTTTGAAATTGAGCAGCATCAGGATGTGCCTATAAGCATTTAAAAAAAATAGTGAACTAAACATACTTAAAATAATGGTACTAAAAATAATAATAAATTTACAAGTTGTTATATACCCGAATATAAGTTTGCCAAACTGTTTCATCGGCAGTTACGGTGTTGGTTTCTGCATCCCACCCAAATCCAGTGTGTTGCAACAGTAAAGAGAACTGGGAATGCTTTGATCGCAATCTATTGAACTTTTGCTTTATTTGTTTGACATTGAAAGAGCGTTGAGTAATTGAATTAAGTTTATCTTTTATGGAAACCCATATCTTAGTATGAAATACACCATTTGGCATATTTCCTTTGGTGACCTCTTCAACCATGATGTCAATGTAAGTTTTAAGTATTGAATCAGGCCAAAGCTTGCCCTCATTAGTTTCCATCTATATGAACAAATATTAAAACAAGATTCATCACCATTGAGTTTTATTGACAACAAATAACACTAGATAAAATTCAAAGAAAAATAACAACAATAAGATTAAGATGAAACAACTCACATATCCTAAAATGCTCAAACCCTCATAAACCATAAAAATGTGAACTTCTATAGCTCATGATTCATTTAAATTGTACTTCTAGCTGATAAATAACAACAACTACGGAATGTCAAACCATTCGTAGGAAAAAAAAAAAAAGGTTCTGCAGAATGGGAATGTGGTCAAGCAAGCATCAAAATTGATCATTAGACTGACTAAGCTTCTTTCAACTAAAATAACTATGATTATTGAAGTGGGTATGGTTTAATTCCATCTATACTGTGATTATTGAGTGAAATATGTTATTTCTAGACCCTAGCGCCTAGCGCTGCGTAACCAGCGCTGGGCGCTGGCACCTTAGCCTCGAAGGGTGTTGTCGCTGGACCTCCAGCGCTGGGCGCCAGAAACCAGCGCTGGGCGCCAGCACTCCAGCGCTGAGCGCCAGAACCCAGCGCTGGGCGCTAGCCCCTTGGCCTCGAAGGATGCTGTCGCTGGACCCCTAGCGCTGGGCGCCAGAAACCAGCGCTGGGCGCCAGCACTCCAGAGCCTTTTTTTTTCTTTCCAGCAAGCTCTTAAATGATTATCTGTGAGTTTGATCAGAGGGTGACTATGATCCAAATTGACCAGACCCCGAAAAACTAAAAGGGAACTCATTCTATATATATATATATATATATATATATAATTAACTGGAGTAGTAAAAGCTGCAAATTTAGCTTCATACTTCCAGTAGAGTCCCCACAAGTAATTTTTAAAACTCTTCAAGCAAGTCTAGATCCTAACATATCAATTGAATCAAATATAACCACTATTTCACACCCCACTAACTAATAGCAATTATACTAACACCAACAGAGCAACCCCAAATGCTAATGGCTATCATGCAAGGGACCAAAAAGGATGGGGAAGAGAATCAAAAAATCTTCTGAAATCTCAACCCAAGATGAATTACCCGCAATAAAAATAATTAGTTAACCAGTGAATTTACACAGAAATGACTAAGAAATATAGAAGGAGGGGGATCAAATAATCTTTGTGAGAGAGAGATAGAAACAAAGACAAAACCTGAGGCAAAATTGAGCTCTATGAAAGCAAAATACAGTCTACGTCAGTGATGGCAGCAGCAGGAGATGTCGACCGGCAAAGAGGAACACTTGCGAAGGTAGATTGGTAAATCGGAAACCTTGAAGGAAAACAGAAGGCTGAGGTGCAGTTGGGGCTGCGAGCTGTAGCTCGATGGAGACCAGAGAGGAATCTAAAGCAGTGTAAAACTGAGAGCAGTGTGCGAGCTAGCGAGATTGGGTGCGGCTGAGAGTGAAAGAGCGATCGATCTGAGCTTAAGGCCTCTGTATTGGGGTAACTTAGCAGAGCCCTATGGGATGAGAGAAGAAATTGAAGAGGTGTAGTGATGGGAGAAGAAATTGATCGAAGGAAGAAGAAACCACCCAATTGTTTATAATTACAAAATTGCCATTAATGAAAACAAGTTGTTCTCCGGTCATTGAGTTGTTTTGAGAACAAAAGAGTTGTTTTGAGAACAAAAACACCTCCCACCTGTTCTGGTTTTCTTGTTTTTAAAACAACATTTTGAGAATTGTTTTTAAAACAATGAAACAAAAACAGCTAAAACCAAACAAGTTTTTTTTGTTTTTTTTTTTTTAAAAAACAGAAAACAGTTTTTAAAAACTGATTTCAAACAGGCCCATTGTCTCTGGTTGTCCTCGTTTTGAGTTGTAGAGAATTTGAGTCCTACAGGAGTTTAGGTAGAGTTAGTGCGAGCTTAATTAAAATTTAGATGACTATAGTTAAGCAATATACGAAAAATGTTTTTTTATAAAATTTATAAATTAAAAAAAAAAAAAATTGTTGAGCACTTAGGTGTAATATAAAAATTTGAGTTTCGCAAAAAAAAATTCAGTCTAGTATCATATATACAAATATAAAAAAAAAAAAATGTTTTTTTATATATACAAATAGCATTACTCATTTATATATTAATTTTTTATGAAAGTTAATTTGCTCTTTTTTATTTATTAAACCTGCTAAATCAGTAAGGCAAAAAAAAAAAAAAAACCTGCTATATCATTAAACAAGTTGATGTCTTAAAATTGATGTGTACAAATAATAGGCTTCTTCCTCCACCACAAATGCATATCCACATAGATTGAAGTTTAGTGTTGCCAAATTAATGGATAAGTGATGCTAAGAGAACCACACAGTTTCTTTGGCACTCTGGCTTGGCTTGTGATGCTGCTTTAGTTTTTAAAACTATCATCAATAATAATAGCAAGAGGGACTGTTGCTTTGTGTGCACAGCCATGGCTTTGCTTTTTTTCTCCTTCTTTGCTAAGATGAGACTGGCTATAAGATATCATAATACGAATTTTCGTTTGCCTTTGGAGCCTTTCTATATTCCATTCTGGAAGTGGCTAGTGAGACCTCGTCAAAAGTATGCAAGCATTACGGTGAAAAGTAAATATTATGCGCGCCTGAGTTAGAGTAAGTCCATCCAAATTTGTCAAATGGAGTAGTCTGAAGAATTTATACTGCTTTTTTCTTTTTTTGTTACATAAAAGTGCAATACAGAGAAAAATAGGCAGGAAAGTACATAATGAAAATAGAACTCATAATATGAAACTCTCTAGTTCATATAGCTAAAGAGACAGTGCTACTAGACCTACATGTCATTGATGAGAATCTATTATTCTCCCCTCCTCCTCCCCCCAAACAAAATAGTCTCACAATTCTAAATATTTATTGAGATACGTAACATTCAATACTATACATGAAATATAATTCCTTTTCAGCTTGTTGGACGCTAAAATCAATGTAATTGATATATTGTGTAATCTTAAGTCTTAACCACTTAACAAAAGCTTATTTGTTTTAATACAAAACAAACTTACTTTTGTTGATCAAGTGAAGCAAAATTATATTTAGTATTTACTCTTTTTATATGGTTCCAATCTTACCCTTTGCCAGAGCATGTGACATGAGACTTGTCATTAGAAAAATAATTTTACACACTTAAGTATAAGATGTAAAAAAAAAAAAAAAAAGAGCAGTACAGTAAAAGGTTTAAGTGGAATTAGTGCGAATCCAATTAAAATTTACATGAGTTTAGTTATGCTTGTAGAAAAAGTCTCAGTTTACATATATGTGTACAAAAATATTACTCTTATCATTGTTAAATACTGGTTGATTTTTTTTTTTGGTTTGTTAATGAAATTATTGGTTGATTTAGGTACATGACCAAGTGCTCCAAAATTGATGAAGGGCTTACAAGACTCCAGCCAAACGAAGTGTATGTAACGTTTAATTAGACCCCCCAAAACAAAAAAAAATGAAATAGACAGTGTTATCTTAACCTATATAGCATAAAGTGTTAGCCCCACAAGTTTCTGAACCTGTTTTGATGATAACAATAATGCCTTGTTATTTCTCATATGTGTTGTTTGTCTTGTTGCTATTAATCTGTGTTGTGTTTATAAGTTTTTATCTAGAATATATTTGAAGTGAAGTCTTGAAGAACTTGTTTTTAAGAACTAGTTCTTGCTTTTGTGATGAGTCTCAAATATTGCTGATGTGGACAAAGCTTCTCACGGACTCCAGCCAAAGTTTCCCTTTTTACAATCTGACTAAGAGTTGTACTCTTAGAGAATGGAATGTTACCTTTTTAAGTGTACTTTGACAAAGTCTATTTTCAAAGAAAAGTCTATCTACCCTCTTACACAATGAGAGACTTTTGTGGACCAAAAAGGACAAAAGTCACTTTGATTGATTAACAAGGAGTCAGCCAGTTGGTGGCTCCTCTTTTCCCTCACCATTTGGCCTTTCACATGCACAAGGAAGCAAATAAAAGAAAGGAGACTCCAAGACTTCGTTTATCCATGAAGTGAATAAAGGAGAAAATATTTTTAGAGAGAGGGAAGCCATTGTTGAGAACTGAGTTTTTCATCTTCTTCTTCCTCCTCTCGGTCATTCCTTCATGTATCAAGATTTTCATTGTAACACATCTGCTCTGTGAGAGAATTTCTTATTGGGGCTACAACAAAACACTTGGGTTTTGTACTTGGATTTCTATGGGAGAAATCCATGAGAGTGATCTCTAGTGAGTTAGAGAGAAATAGTTCATGGTGAGCTTGAGAAACAAAAACCATGGTTAAACTTCGAGAAGCTTGAAAAAATAAACTTGTTGTAAAGCTTGGAGAAACTTGAAAAAATAAACTTGAAGTATAGTGGAACCCCATTGACATGAGAGAAGTGGATGTAGGCATGTTAAACTGAACCATTATAAAAATCTCTAGCTGATTTTCTTCTTCTTTATCTCTGACTCTCTGGATATTTCTCTGTATTTGTTCTACATGATTTGTTAAGCTATTTCGGTATATTTAAATCTGGTATTTGTTAAAGAACTAGTTTGTGAGAACCAATTCTTCAACAAATCTATGATTTGAGTCGTTTTTAAGAACAAATTTTTAACAATTCCTACTCATCCCCCTCTAGAAATAGACTCTGTAACTCTCATAAAGACCTTACTTTTAATTGTTTGACAGTGTTATTTTAAGATGCTAATTTTCCACATAACTAGCTCTTTTTTTTTTAACTGGAAAATGATAAATAACGAGTTAAGTCTGTATAGTGAGAGAAAAATTATGGCATAAAGTAATTTTTTTTTTGGTGCATATCATAAAGTAATTTAAAGAGGAAAGAAAAATGAAATCATAGATAAAGAAAGCAAAAGAACAAAAAATTAACTCACATCAATATTTAATAATCTTCAGGCACATCATATAAAAAATATATATATAATAATCTTCAGGCACATAAATAATATGGGCATAAAAAATGAGGACATGAATAATAACTCACATCAAAGTTAAAAAAAATATTGGATTACAGATAAAGAAGGCAAAAGCATGCAGAACTTAGATAGAAAACAAAGTAAAAAGTGTAGGGCGTGTAGGGTGTTGGGCATAATCATCTTCCATCGTCAAAGTCAGTGAGTACATGATCTCTAATGCTGTCATACCCAGTATTTTGATGGCTGCTGCTACCACCATGTTCATAAATTCCAGATGTCTCATGGAGCAAATATTGAGTCTCCTCCAAATTCAGTTGTGTGTTACTCTTACCCCATGGATGCTTGTTCATCATCCTTATTCCCTCCAACTCCATTGCCACTTCCTTCATGCTAGGCCTCTCCTCCCCTATTAGCCTCAAGCACTTTGATGCAAGTACAGCAACTTCCTTTACCTCCTCCTTATTTTCTTCATTCACTATCCCATTTTCAAGAACTTGAAACAAGCAATTCTCTTTAAAGGAAGACAAAAAATGCATAGAAAGACTTCTTTTCCCTTCCGGCCTATCGAATGAAAGCGCTTTCTCCCCTGTTAATAGCTCCACAAGTACCACTCCAAAACTATACACATCGCTCTTCTCAGTGAGTTGACTTGTCTGCATATACTCAGGGTCCAAGTATCCAATAGTTCCTTGCACCATTGTGGCTATTTCTGCATGGTCAAGAGGAACTAATCTTGAGGCTCCAAAATCAGACACTTTGGCTATGTAAGTCTCGTCAAGGAGAATGTTTGCAGTCTTGACATCTCTGTGGATTATGGGAATGGAGGCAGCTGAGTGAAGGTATGAAAGTGCTCCTGCTGCTTCTGCCGCTATCCTTAGACGTGTTTTCCAAGACACGTTCGCCTTGGATTCATTGTGAATATAATCAAATAGGGTGCCATTGTTTACAAATTCATAAACTAATAAAGGAACTTCTGTCTCTAAACAACAGCCTAAGAGCTTGACCACATTCCTATGATTTATTTGGGAGAGAACAACCACCTCGTTAATGAACTGCTCAATTTGGCTCTGATCCACTAGTTTGGACTTCTTGACAGCAACAATCCTGTTATCTGTTAGAAACCCTTTGAAAACAGTACCATAGCCTCCTTTGCCTATGATTAAGCTCTCATCATAGTTTTTGGTAGCCTTCTTTAGCTCCTCTGCCGTGAAAATTTGAGCTGTACTACGAGAGGAATCTTCTCTTGTGGAGAGTTGCTGCTGCAAAATGAAACCCCCGTTCTGCCTAAAGAATTTCTCTTTAAGTTTGATGAGTTTCCTTTTCTGATATACCAAGTATATCAAGGACATGCCCACAAGCAGTGCTATAAATCCTGCACCTGCAACTGTATTTGAAAAATGATTGTTTATACTAATATTAGAAACGGATAGTAATAAAATTATTATTGAGACTTCCGCTAACATTTTAAGCTGTTGGGTTTATTTGATTGCTGACCAGAGGAATAGCAATTTGATCTCTTGACGACTTGATCAAATAAGCTTTAATACTATGTCAAGAACAAATTCAACTTAAAAACTTAAACTATTAAGTAAAAGCTTATAAATAATTTTATATTTGACATAAAGAATTATTTCAAAAAAAAAGAAAAGAAGAAGAAGTAATAATGAAGAAATTAATGTACTTACCAATGACAACCTTGGTAAAAGAATCTTTTGGCTGGATTTTTTGGCATCCTGCTTCCCTTGTTTTGAAATACCCCTCATTGCATAAACATTCAAAAGATCCATTGGTGTTTTTACAATTTTCATTGATTGTGCAATTATGGGCTGATGTTTCACATTCGTTTTTGTCTGCAAGTACATAAAAAAAAATCATAATTTTATTTCGTACAAGTCAAATTAGATGTGGATTAACTGAAAGTCTATTATATGAATACAATTGTTACCAATTTTATTATTTCAGTTATGAACTACTTTTCAGGCTATGAAATGTTTAAAAAAAAAAAAACAGTAAACACAATTAACTTTTTTTTGGTGGTCCATACAATTAATCAAAACTTTGTAGACTAGAAAAGAGGCATATCATTGCAATAATTAAAGAAACTGAGATATTAACATAGGAATTAATTGTAAAGGAATTACCTTGGCACCCCCCCGGGAGGTATGGGTTTCCATGATAACCGGTTTCACAGTTGCACCTATATCCATTGTCTGTGTTATTACAATAGCTGTTGTTTTTGCAGGCGTAGTTGCTACTATTCTGAGCAACTTCACATGTGTCTTTCCCAACAGCCCAATCAAGCACCATGGGAGCCTTGGTAAAAGGTAGATGCTTTAAATGATCTGCAGAAAAGGTATACCCATTCTCACCCAATTTGTGTACAAAAGAATAGCTGCAGTTGTTGAAATCTTCCACATCTTTCTGCCGATCAAAACTATATGCTTCGATAGTGATGTCCTTCATTCCATGAGGAATGTCCACCTGGCAACACCCAATCCCTGAACAAGTTTCACTGTTCTCTGCATTGGGTCTGGTTTTACATCTTGTTAAGCACCCGGTTGAATAGTTTTGACGATTTTGGAAACTATTGAAATACCCATAAGTGTCACAGCCAACACTGAAGAACTTGTTCTTCTCGCCAGAAATGGTGTAAGAACGCACCCAGAAATAGGGGTCATTTTGATTTTTAGTTTGATGGCCTGATGCGTTATAACAAACTGAGGAGACGAAAAAGGACACTTCCATTTCACCTTGGTCAACGGATATGTTTAAAACTCGGATATTTTCACCCACAATTAATGTGGACTTTTGACAAGTGAGGCTAAATGCTTCGTCTAAGAAACAGTTTTGATCAGGTTTAGAGGATGATTTTCCTGTGCCAAATGGATATGGGATTCTAACATTTCCGCATGTATCATTGCAGCCAGGCAGGGCTACAGGAGCTTGAACTTGAGCTTGAGCTTCACCTGCTCCCACCGCTGCTAATGCAATGGCACACACCAAGGCCAGTTGTTGCATATGCGTCGCCTTCACTACCATTGCTTCAGATTCTATCTTTCAGAATTCACAGTTTGGCTTTGTTTTCTTTTCTGTTTGTGATGCAGACTGCAGAGCACTTTTTTGTTACAATTGAAAAGGATCTGCAAATATAAAGATTTTTCATTCTCCTGTTTCTCAATTTCTTTCTATCACTCGGAGGGATGGGCCCGGGATGCTAATTGCAATGTAATTTCGTTGTTGACTTGGAAGGGAGACTAACTAGATTACGTAAGAAATAAAATAACCCAGAGATGATTCGTACTTGTGGTAAAAAAAAAAAAAAAAATAGGACAGTGATGGTGGCATGGTTATGCAAATTTGAGTTATAACTCATGGACTTGAAAAAGAAAAAAAAGAAAGTTGCACGAGTATCTCTATCCAATAAGTAGTTGCTTAATAAACTAACTGAGTAACTGGTAAGGATCAAATCATGGCCCTCCCCTATTTTTTTTTTTTAATATGAGTGTTCTTCGCCTATTTTTTAATTTTTCAATATCCTATACAAAAAATTGAGTCAGCAAGCTCTTAAGGGACTTCATAATCATGTAAAAAATTGTGTCTACATGAAGTCTCGAACAATACTAAGTCCTAACTGCACAAAATGAACAAAGTGGTTTTCTTGATTTTGATTGACCAATTTTTGTTTTCTCTCTTTCTTTTCCCCTTCCCATCGAGATGTGTAAATAATGTTCTTGTGACTGCTAAATACTTTGGTATACTCACATTACGTGTTTACTTTTCTTTAAGGATCTCATACTCACTTCAATCTCTTTCCACCCTAGGACACAAGTTAATTTGAGTGGTCATTATGTGACTACGTCCAATTCCCCTTCCCTTGAAGACGTGTAAATAATATTCTTGTGAAAGCTAAATATGCTGGGTCCGTCACCCATGCAAGTAGCTTGCTCAACCACAGAGAACAAGAAGACAAGCACGTTAACGAAGACTTCCAATTTGCATGGGTCAATCTGCAATCTGGGACCACTTGTGGACCAATCTGCAATAAAACAATGATGTGATCATATTCATGCCAAATTTGATTTAGTCTATCTCTAATGCTGTGCTCATACTTTTCGTATATAGTATCTATCATATTTCTTTTCGTCATTAACCATCATAGATAGATAATCCCTTCTTTATAATATTTGTTTCTATTCTAGCAATACTCAAACCAACTGATATAGCATGCTTTAGAAACTTTTGTTTAAAAGCCCTTCCTCCATTTGATTCTTCTAAAATCACCCCACACGTGATGCTCAATCATTAGCTGCTGCTATATAGCAATATTTTGGTTATACTTTTTCGGTGATTCTTCTAAATTCACCCCAGCCGGCTAACTTGGGCGGGTAGTTTGCATGCCAACATATTACTTTTTTTTTAAAAAAAAAAAAACGTATTATTACATTTTAGTAAATTTAAATATAAAAAAGAATCTAATAAACGTTTTTTTTTTAAAAAATGTTTTTGGTTAACTAAAGTTTAGGACAAGAAGAGAATATCACATTCTAAAATCAGAGCATACAACAAAATTTAGCGAGGATTTATAGTAGTACTATTAACAGTGGGATTAGAACCTAAGTCTTACAAGCGAAATGCATCAATTTTACTAGTTGAACCAACCTTGTTGGTTTTTTTTTTTTTAATCTAATATAGCAATATTTTGGTTATACATGTAACAAAGCAATATTTAATATATTAGAATGTGATTCCTTAATTTGTTACACATGTAATATCAATATTTTGGTTCTCACATGTCTATTTTAGAATATTAATTTTTTTATTCCCAATGAGATACTCCAGTGATTGAGTACTTAGTATTTAATTATGAAGATCTCATATTCAAATTTCGTTAGAAAAATGACAAATTCCATTGGAATCCAAATTCAAATGGAAACTATGTCTTTGGATAAATAGCTATTGAAATTTCAAAATTCCAACAAAAAAAATGTAAGTATTGAAATTTTCTAATGAATATTCCAATGGAAGTACCGTTGGAATTTGGGTTGTGGTAAGAAGAATTCCCACAACGATTCCAACCGAATAGTACCGTTGAAAATTTCAAAGGTGTCACTCTGATGGATTTTTTTTTATGGTTGTTTTTTTTTTTTTTTTTTATATATATTCCAACATTACATACGATTGGAATTACTGTTGAAATTTTAGAAAATGCCTAGAAATGTCCTAGCTGTTTTTTTTCTTGCGCCAATTCAACAAAACAGTCCATACATTCAAAACCATACAAAATAATCAAAGATAACACATGTTTATTATATCAAATGAGTGAAAGTTATAAATATCAGAAACCAAAATCATACAAGTTAATATCCAAGTACCAAATTTATATGAAGTGACATCATCTCATTGTCAAGAAGTTATGATATGCTTTTCGTTTTAGTTAGAAAGACTGACAAAATGGAAATATTTGTTCCATCCTATTCTGAAACAGGAGTTATGATATGCTTTTTGTTTTAGTTAAAAAAGAATTTATATGAAGTGAATCTGTCAACGTTACTAGATATTGAACAAGTTTATTTCTTCATCTTGCTGCCAATGAGCATAGCTAGTAGTATACCGAACACAATTAAATGTTATGAGAAAAGAATTAGTACATGTTGAGTGAGTTTCATACTCACTCTTTAGATATCTTTTACTTAATTATTTGGTTGTTTATTGAGTTTATTTGTCATCTAATAGGTTGGTTATGTTAAATTATAGGTTTCATGGTTTAAAATGAAGACATGAATATTTGGGACAGAAAGTAAGGGCTGCAGCCCTTAAAATCAAGAGCTGCAGCTCCTGGAACATCAAAATGCAAAAGTTGGACAGCAACCGAGGGCTGCAGCCCTTGAAATACAGAGCTGCAGCGCTCAAAATTCTATGCTGGACAGAGGACCAGCGCCGTAGCGCTAGATATCCAGCGCCACAGCGCCAAAGTCAGCAGAAATTGGATTTTCAGGCAGAGACCCAGTGACGCAGTGCCTGTTTTCCAGCACTGCGGCGCCCGTGACCAGATTTCTGAATACGTGTTCTTTTTTCTAAGTTTCTTTTGGGCTTTTGCTTAGGGGTATAAATAGAGACTTTTAGGAATAATTTGGGGGATTCTTTTCTGGACTTTTTGGAGGCAAGAAGGAGAGCAAAAACAAGGATTGGAGAAGGGCACAACAAGATTGGAGCTTCTCTTCAGAGTTTTTATTCTTCTTCCCTTTGAACCATGTCTAGATTTAATTTTACCTTGTTCTTCCTTTTTGCTATGAACTAAATTCCCTTCTAGGGCTATGATGTAGCCTAGCTAGGATGATTTGTGATTTTCTATTTCTATAATTCAAGAACTCCTTTATTAAATTATCTTCTTCTTCTCAAATCTTCATGCTTCTAATTGCTTGATCACCAATTAGTTGATTAGATAATTACAATCAGACTGTGAGGTAATTTGTAATTAAAGATCATAGATATTAAGAACATAAGTTGCATGTAGGATAGGAATATACCTCCATGGCCTATGTAGCTATTTAAAAAGAACCATAGAATTAAGTGAATTTCTAAGTTGTTCGCAATTCACATAAGAATATCGTGGGTTCATAACTTAGAAATACTTTTGTTTGACCTTGGGAAAGGCTAATAAATAATTTAGGGTTCTTGGCTAGCAATTAAGAGGAATGTTCTTGGTTAATGAATTTGGAATAGCAAATCGGAATAGCTATGGTGAAATCAAAAGCCCTAGATGTTTTCTTTCTTGATAATTCTATCATTTTACTGGTTTAGTTTGTTATTTTGCTGGTTTAAGTTTGTTTTCATCATATTTTAGTTGTTTCTTGAAAATATCTCCATATTGATTAATTAGATAAAATTAAGGTTAACCCAATTTCGGTAATTGATACATTAGTCCTCGTGGAAACGATAACTCTATCTCATCTTATTACTTGGAAACGATAACATACACTTGCGTTAAGATTTCTCCCAACAAGTTTTTGGCACCGTTGCCGGGGACTAATTTTTTATCAATATCGATACTCAGTGATCTTGATTTTAGTCTAATTGTTTATTTTCCATAGATCTATTTAATTGTTTTATTGTTGGAGACTTTCAGTTGTTTTCTTTTGGTGTATGAGAAATTCTGGAAGCAGCTCTCTAATCCCACTTGATTCTGAGATAGAGAAGACTTGTCGAAAGAATAGAAAGGCAAGAAGAGAGTCTACCAGAGTTTTGACAGACACAATGGCAGAAGAAAACCCTCCCAAGGCACTCTGTGATTATGCTCTACCTTCCATCACGGATACCAATTCGGGTATAAGGCGACCAACTATTGAAGCAAATTCTTTTGAGATTAAACCAGCTATAATCCATATGGTTCAGTCAGCCTCGTTCAATGGTTTAGCGAGTGAAGACCCTCATGCTCATATTTTCAGGTTCATGGAGATATGCGATACTTTCAAGCACAACGGGGTTGGTAATGATGCTATTCACCTCCGCCTATTTCCATTCTCATTACGGGATAAAGCCAAAGCTTGGCTTCAGTCATTGCCTACTGGGACCATCACCACATGGGATATGTTGGCCCAAAAATTTCTGGCAAATTTTTTTCCACCAGCTAAGACCGCCAAGCTCCGAAATGACATTGCAACATTCCATCAACAGGAGAATGAGTCACTTCAGGAGGCTTGGGAAAGGTACAAAGAGTTGCTTCATAGATGCCCTCACCATGGACTCCCTGACTGGTTGCAGTTACAGACATTTTATAATGGGTTGTTGATTGCAACCAAGACATTAGTGGATGCTGTTGCTAGAGGATCCTTGATGAAAAAGACATATGCGGCTACCAACGACTTGCTAGAGGAGATGACTACCAATGCCTATCAGTGGCCTACTAAGAGGTCCACTTCAAATAAGGTACTTGGAGTGCATGAGGTTGATGCCTTCACTGCTTTATCAGCTAAAATAGATTCTCTGGCTAAGCAGCTAACCATCCGGAACGTCAATGTCATTCAGTCACCTCCTGAGAATTGTGACCATTGTGACGGTCCTCATGTTAGTACAGATTGCCAGGTGGGCAACCCATTCTCTACATCTCAGGCTGAGGAAGCAAAATATGTGGGGAATCAGAACAGGCAAAATAACCTCTATTCAAACACTTATAATCCTGGGTGGAGAGATCATCCAAACTTCTCTTAGAAAAACAACCAAAACACTGCTCAATCCCCTATTCAAGCAAAGATTTCTTTGGAGGATGCTCTAACCCAATTGACCATGAATACAAGTCAATTCATGGCCCAAACAGATGCCTCCATTTGTAACCTAGAGATGCAAGTGGGTCAACTCTCCACCATGCTCACTAGCAGACAGCAGGGATCGTTGCCAAGTGATACGGAGGTGAATCCTAAAGAGTATGTCATGGCTATTACTCTTCGTGATGGTAAGACTTTAGGTGAACCATCTAAAGTTGCAAAGAATGTGCCAATTAATTCAGTTGAGCCTGAGACAAAGCAAGACACCCCAGTGGAACCACTTGTGAAATCTGTGGAGAAGACATCTAAGTTATTCAGACAATCTTCCACCATATATCCCACCTCTTCTGTTCCCTCAGAGATTCCAAAAGAAGAAGTTGGATAATTAATTTTCTAAATTTCTGGAGGTGTTCAAGAAGTTGCATATCAACATCCCATTTGCAGATGCTTTGGAGCAAATGCCTAGCTACGTAAAATTTATTAAGGAGATTCTCTCCAATAAAAGAAACCTAGAGGATTGTGGGACTGTGGCACTTACTAAGGAGTGCAGTGCAATCTTACAAAAGAAATTGCCACCAAAATTGACAGATCCAGGGAGTTTCAATATTCCTTGTTCTATTGGCAATGTATCTTTTGGTAAAGCACTTTGTGATCTTGGTGCTAGTATTAACCTTATGCCTCTTTCTGTTTTCAGGAAACTGGGTATAGGAGAAATAAAGCCAACCTCTATCTCCTTGACATTGGCGGATAGATCAATCAAGTATCCAAGGGGAATCCTAGAGGATGTATTAGTCAAAGTGGAAAGTTCATCTTCCCAGCAGATTTCGTTGTGCTTGACATGGAGGAGGACCGAGAAATCCCAATCATTCTTGGTCGTCCATTTCTAGCAACTGGGAAAGCTCTTATTGATGTGCAAAAGGGCCAATTTACTCTGAGAGTGCAAGGTGATCAAGTGTCCTTCAAGGTCTTCAAAGAAATAAAGCATCCAAATAAAGTGAGTGTTTATTGTAAAATTGACACTACAAGTGGAAGCACTAAATCACAAGACCCAATTGAAGCTCGCACCATGAGAATGACAAATAAAGAGAAGCCTCATGATTTAGAGGTCCAAGATGATAAAACTCCCAAGAAGCCAATGGCTAGACCAATGTCTATAGCTGAATCTCACAAGAAAAACAAGCCGTCATTCCAAAAGATTCTTTTGGAGCATCTCAGAAAATCTGTTTGTTTTGGAGATGGAAATAAAGTTTGGAGCTTAAAAGAGACTGCCCAACAATTCAAAGCTCAAAGAAATAGTGGAGTAAAATTCCAGAAGTCCTCCACTGCTATTTTTGATCCTAGTTAATTTATTCCAGAGACAGTCAGGCTTAGGACTATAAAACAAGCGCTTTTTGGGAGGCAACCTAATCTTTTTAACCATTTCTCTTAATTTTTGTTTAGTTGTTTAATTTTATTTTCATACTTGTGTGTTTAATTTTTTTTTTATGTTTCAAGTATACAATCCAGAACTTTTATTCCCCCCAGCAGCTCCACCTAATGATGATGCAAAGTGATCCATCTCCATTTCAGGGAAGTCCTCACATCTTTTTCTTCTTTGCTTTAAACATTGAGGACAATGTTTCCTTTAAGTTTAGGGGTGGGGAATTATTTTTTGAGCTGCGGTATTGACTTGCACTTAATTTATTATTGGGTATTTTTTTTAATGCTTTTCTAGGTAGTTTTTATGTTTATTTTTTATTTTTTCTTTAGTTTAGTAGACTAGAGTGAATTTTTTTGTTTTTTGTTTAACCTTAGGCTAATGATAAAACTGATTTTCACTGTTTATAGCTCTAGAAAAATGATAGATTTTGTGTTTGTGTTTCTAATTAACTCTTGTGTTAAATTTTGTCTAACTGAAATTTCTTGAATTATTGAGCACATAGCCCTATTTATTTGAAATCTGCATGCTTAGAGATGATTATGTGAATTAAGTCATTTTAAAATCTCACAGAATGCTAGAACTTGCTTGATTGTCAGTCGAGGCTAAATCCTAGGCTGCGCAATATTAGGGAGATGATTTAGACTATTTTTGTTTCGTTTGAGCCTTTCTAGCTATCCCTCTGTATGATATTTTATCCCTAGCATACCCCATTGAGCTTAATTTAGCCTGTTTCTTTGTCACCTACACTGATCCTAGCCCTTTGTATGATCTTTTGACTTGAACCTTTCACCTAAAGCACATTTTCAGTCTTAAGAGCATCTAGAGCTATGAAAATTAAGGAGAATTGGTGAAGAAAAGAAAAGGAAGATTTCAATGAAATGACCACCAAAGAATGAAAATTCAAAAAGCTACATCCCTGCTGTAAAGAAAAAAAAAATATTTTTCAATGAAAAGAAAAGACAATTGTGCAAATATTGAAAAGAAAAAAAAAATGTCTTAGAAAGCATTGAATATGGGATGTAGTGGCCCAAAAGTAAGAATTCTATTGGTGGATGACAAAGTAAAGAAGAAAATAAGTTTGAGGGAGTTAGAAGTGAAAAGAAAGAAGGGTGCTCTTAAGTTGCTCTAAATTGAATTTGTGTGATTGGTGAGTTAAGCCACATATTTATCTATCATCCTACCCTTAACCTAGACACACATTACAAGCTTATCAAAAGTCCTTTTGATCCTCAATATTATGAAATACCTACATTAGTGGAGATTGACATGAAAAGCAAGCATATGGGGTTCTGAGAGAATAAAAGTGGAGAATATATGCTTATGAGCTTATTTGTATAATCTGATTTAAGTGAAGAGAGTAGGGTAAGCAAGGGCTATACTTACACACATAGGAAATTTTAGTGAGATTGAGATGAGATTAACTTTGGGTTGAAATTATACACATTCATGCTATCTGGAGAATTTTCTAGGATTTGTGTTTAATAGAGATCTTTGAGGCCTGTATGGTTAGCAAATAAATTTTTCACTTTGTTAGTTAGTTGTTGAGTTTAATTTAATTTTTCTCTTTCTTTGCTCCAGGACAAGCAAATGTTAAGTTTGGGGGTATTTGTTGAGTGAGTTTCATACTCACTCTTTAGATATCTTTTACTTAATTATTTGGTTGTTTATTGAGTTTAATTGTCATCTAATAGGTTGGTTATGTTAAATTATAGGTTTCATGGTTTAAAATGAAAAAATGAAGATTTGGGACAGAAAGTAAGGGCTGCAACCCTTAAAATCAAGAGTTGAGCTCCTGGAACATCAGAATGCAAAAGTTGGACAGCAACCAAGGGCTGCAGCCCTTGAAATACAGAGCTGCAGCGCTCAAAATTCTATGCTGGACAGAGGACCAGTGCCGTAGCCCTAGAGATCCAGCGCCGCAACGTCCATTTACTGTAAAATTTATGTTTTTGGCAGAAGAGCAGCGCCAGAGTCTGCAAAAATTGGATTTTCAGGAAGCTAGAGACCCAACGCCTGTTTTCCAACGCCGCGGCGCCTGTGACCAGATTTCTGAATACATGTTCTTTTTCCTAAGTTTCTTTAGGGCTTTTGCTTAGGGGTATAAATAGAGACTTTTAGGAATAATTTGGGGGATTCTTTTCTGGACTTTCTGGAGGCAAGAAGGAGAGCAAAACAAGGATTGAAGAATGGCACAACAAGATTGGAGCTTCTCTTCAGATTTTTTATTCTTCTTCCCTTTGAACCATGTCTAGATTTAATTTTACCTTGTTCTTCCTTTTTGCTATCAACTAAATTCCCTTCTAGGGCTATGATGTAGCCTAGCTAGGATGATTTGTGATTTTCTATTTCTTTAATTCAAGAACTCCTTTATTAAATNTAATGAATATTCCAATGGAAGTACCGTTGGAATTTGGGTTGTGGTAAGAAGAATTCCCACAACGATTCCAACCGAATAGTA
Source organism: Cercis canadensis (assembly GCA_003255065.1). Classification (NCBI taxonomy): domain Eukaryota; kingdom Viridiplantae; phylum Streptophyta; class Magnoliopsida; order Fabales; family Fabaceae; genus Cercis; species Cercis canadensis. Next base: position 60,795 of record QAOA01002514.1, read on the forward strand.
CCGTTGAAAATTTCAAAGGTGTCACTCTGATGGATTTTTTTTTATGGTTGTTTTTTTTTTTTTTTTTTATATATATTCCAACATTACATACGATTGGAATTACTGTTGAAATTTTAGAAAATGCCTAGAAATGTCCTAGCTGTTTTTTTTCTTGCGCCAATTCAACAAAACAGTCCATACATTCAAAACCATACAAAATAATCAAAGATAACACATGTTTATTATATCAAATGAGTGAAAGTTATAAATATCAGAAACCAAAATCATACAAGTTAATATCCAAGTACCAAATTTATATGAAGTGACATCATCTCATTGTCAAGAAGTTATGATATGCTTTTCGTTTTAGTTAGAAAGACTGACAAAATGGAAATATTTGTTCCATCCTATTCTGAAACAGGAGTTATGATATGCTTTTTGTTTTAGTTAAAAAAGAATTTATATGAAGTGAATCTGTCAACGTTACCAGATATTGAACAAGTTTATTTCTTCATCTTGCTGCCAATGAGCATAGCTAGTAGTATACCGAACACAATTAAATGTTATGAGAAAAGAATTAATACAATACAAATTATTTTTTATCAAAAAAATCATGGACAAAAAAAATTGTTGATAATATATACAAACAAATACAAGAATCATTACATAACTTGTCATTTATTTTTTAAAATTCTTGATATATGATTGAAACCCATATTATAAAATATATGGATTCAACTGGTGCCATCAATTCTCAATGCATCATTACATAACTTACTTGTCCTTAATTAATTTATTTTTTTAAAATTCTTGATATATGATTGAAACCCACATTATAAAATATATGGATTCAACTGGTGCCATCAATTTTCAATGCATCATTACATAACTTACTTGTCCTTAATTTATTTATTTTTTTAAAATTCTTGATATATGATTGAAACCCATATTATAAAATATATGGATTCAACTGGTGCCATCAATTCTCAATGCCTTCTACTTCAATAAAATTTCCCTTGAAGAAAAAATAAACTATTGCCATCAATTTTCTATGTACTGAATACCGACAAACTTGATGGCTCCTCCTATAAAATAAATATTGTGTATAATCAAGAAAACATCTAGGAAACATTAGTGTTAATACCCAAAATATTCACTACCAATTGCTATAGTAAAAAGACTATAATACCCCTGCAAAGGTAAACAATCCCCTACATAATATCTTCACGCCCTTTTCTTCCTCTCACCCTCTTTGCCCCTCTCCCTAACTTGAGCGTCGGAAGTGGCGTCAGAGCTCCTGCTCCGGCCCCCTTGACCGTCCCTATCTCTTTTGCAGGTTGCCTACCTCACCGGAACTCAGGCAACGACAATTAGATATGTAGTCTACTATGGATGAAATTTCGAGGACGTTTAATTACTCAGTCAAGGAAGTTAAATAATAAAACGATATAAAATATACTTTTCAATATTCAAAGTCACTAAACAACAAAAAATATTAATTAAGATGACAATAATAATTCTTTGTTGAAGTGATCACTGTCCAAACAGCAAAGCAGTGATACAAAATAAATAAAACTCAAGTAATTCATCATATAGAAATTATAGCAGAGAGAGAGATAAACTTAAATGACTCGTCAAATTAAGTGTGTTTTTGTGAAATGACATAAAGACCTACGCCATTATTCTCCTTATGTCAAGTGTGAAAATGCTTTTTTTTCTTGTCAACTATAAATGTGGAGGTTGCTAACCTGCACATGAAATACAAAATCATAAAGTTTTAACTGTAACATTCGTTATGTTCAAACTTCAATTAAACAGTTGAACCCAACCTTGCACTATACAATTTTTTTGTTTTTGATGTGACAACGTAGCACTATATTAGAAATTATATGAAGTTTTTAAAATTTTAAAACAGGTCAGAGAGAGAGAGAGAGAGAGAGAGAGAGAGATATATATATATATATATATATAATTTCACGAGGGCTTCTTATTCAATGTGTTTTTCTCTTATTTCTTTGTCACTGAGACAAAACATTTTCTATAGGAATTACTATACTACCACTTTTTTAATTGAATGAGTACCCATTTTTGGACTTCATTACAAATCTCTCGTCAATCAGAGCGACCTGGTATCAATCCAAAAAATTAGACACTAAAAAAAGTGACATAAATTTAAGGGCTTTTTTGTCATTTTTTTTTTCTTTTTTGCAATTCTTTATTTGCCAACTATTATGCTAATGGTAAAGAACTGCAAGAAATTCTTAGGGGTCTTAAAAACTTTAGCGTTCTATAATAAAGATGTGAAAATTATATTAAAAATAAAATATATTTTTTGTCCTTTAATTATTTGTTAAATTTAATCATTGATTTATTTTTAATGTTATTTTAATCTATGAATAATCACTCTGTTTGTCAAATTAGTCCTCCGAAAGCACCAATTAATAAAAGTAAACTGAAAAATCTACATGACCGGTTAATTGATGACATAGCCATTAATTTTCATTACGAGTTTCATTAGTTATATCTTATCTTATCATACATTACTTTACATTTATATATTTGAGTAAACTTATTAAAATTTTACTATCGTAGCTCAAATTATTAGTATAAATGTAATATGCATTCAGTAATAATATAATGTTATTTTTCCATACTATAGTTACAAAGACAATTTTTATGACATTTGCTCATCAATAAAACTTAACTACCCAATATAAAAGAATCCCAAATAAAACAAAAATCTTATGTTTCAAATATTGATTATATTTAGCTACATTATATCTTAAGATAAAAATATTGATATGTCTATATATGCACAAAAATCTTTGAAGTTCAATTTCATGCAATACTTACTATGAAATAGAAAATTTTGACAAAAAACACTACTAGAGTAGTTTTGTTTTTGGGCCATGTATTATAAAATTATGATCACCTAAAAGTCTAAGGCCAGCCCGAAAGCAACCTTCATCTATGTTTTTTTCTTATAAAGAAACAAATAAATGAAAGGAAAAAAAATGCGGTTGCGTTTTGCTAAGGGTGGGATTGTCTTCCTCTTTATGAATTTCTGGTTCCTGTCTCTTCTGAACACCATGGCTGCATGGCCATTGATATCAGAGCTTTCACTTTCAGTTATTGTCTTTCATCATCACAGCTTATCATTATTTGCAATTCCAGCCCCTGAGAAAAACCCAAATCAGATTAGTAACTCATTATAACTCTAGACTTCATGAAAATACATTGAAGGCTCTTATGTGTGCTCAAAATTCGTTATTTTAGGAGAAACAAAGTAATACAAATTATTTTAATATACTTGTCAAGTTATTTTATTATTAAAATATATTACAATGTAATTATTGTGTGTGTTATTCTTTTTTTATGTGTTGTAACCAAATTTGGAATTGGAGAAAGGAAGGAAAAATTCTTTAAGTCCTATAAATCTGATTTTGATATTGATGATGAGGTAAGCTCTTGCCTTTCTACAAGCCAACAATTACTAAGTTTGATGTAAAAAATAATGTTACTTAATGCTATTTTCTTCTCTCTTTTTTTTTTGGTTTTGTTGAATATAGAGAGTAGTTCAACTTCAACCAGCCTTGGAACTTCATAAATTGAGCTGATTCTAATTGATTGGAGGCTTTTATCATTGTTTGAAAACATTCTTGATAATTTTGTTTGAGCATTATATATTTATCTTTTTGTTACTTGATAACATCGATCTTAAATCCTTGATAGTGTTGTTGTTTGAGGATTATTTATATTCTCTTGTTATTTTAAACTGAAATTTCAATTAAGATTTATGATTGTGTTTGATACAACAGTAAATGCATGGCACTAGAACTAGAACTAGAAGGCTCAACCCACATTATGCATGAGCAAGGTTGCATGCAATGGGACTCTATGCAACGTGAAGAAGGAGGATTCTACTCTGCTGCTATATTTATCTACTATACTTATATGCTTTATCAGTAGTAGCATTTATCTTAGTTAGTTAGGATATGCTAGGTAGCTACCTCTGTCAGATAGTCTTGGCATAGGACTGTATCTCTATATAAACAGCAACCACATTGGTGTTGCAATCAATCAAATAAACCAATTCTTACTCTTAGTTTCTTAGTTGCATCATTTGGTATCAAAACCAAATGGCATCCCAGAAGGAAAGACTTGAGCGGTTGGAAGGAGAAGTTGCAGGGTTGATAGGGAAGGTCCAAGGGATAGAGGCAAAAATGCAAGAGATGAGAACTTCCATGACCAACCAGTTTAAGGAAGTTAACATGCAGTTCAAAGAGGTGAAAGATGCACTGGCTCAGATCATTGGCCAATTACTGAGAGGGAAGGTGGAGGAAGAACAACACCGTGCAATCATCAAGCCCAAGGCAGCAGAGGGCAGCAACCACGTTATACCTCGGTATATCAAGATGGACTTCCCTCGTTATGGCAGTACAGACCCAACCAAATGGCTTCACCGGGTGCGACAGTTTTATCAGTACCACGGAACGTCAGATGAACAGCGAGTACCGTTGGCATCCTTTCACATGGAAGGAGAAGCAAATCAATGGCTACAGTGGCTGCAACACACCTACATGGACGAAGGGATGAAGATGACATGGGAGGTGTTTGAACATGAGTTGCTCACATGATTTGGTCCTCCCAAGTTTGAGGATTTCGATGAAGCACTCACTCAAGTTAAGCACACCGGGCCACTCTGCAACTACCTCAAGGAGTTCGAGCGTCTAGCTAATCCTGTGAAGGATTGGCCACAGAAGGCATTGGTCAGAGCCTTCGTTGGGGGCCTAAAGGACGAGCTCGCAGGTAAGGTGCGAATACAGCGACCCAAAACTCTTCGGGAAGCTGTGGACTATGCAATAATGAGGGACGACCTTCATGCCCATCATTTAAGGTGGCCACACACCAGTGAGCCCAACTTGGAACGCCCCAATGAAGGAACCTACAACATGATGGAGAAAAAGGCACCACCAGGAGTGAAGAAGTTGACATGGGCTGAGATGCAGCAACGACGGGAAAAAGGGTTGTGTTTTAACTGTGATGAATACTTTACAATAGGTCATAGATGTAAGAGACCACAACTCCTCATGCTCAATGCCCACGAGCCTCATGAAAAGGAAGTCGAACCAGATCCTTGAGAACAAGGATCTTTTCGAAGGGGGAAGGAATAATACAACGGTAAATGCATGGCACTAGAACTAGAACTAGAAGGCCTAACCCACGTTATGCATGAGCAAGGTTGCATGCAATAGGACTCTATGCGACATGAAGAAGGAGGACTCTACTCTACTGCTATATTTATCTGCTATATTTATATGCTTTATCAATAATAGTAATTATCTTAGTTAGTTAGGATATGCTAGGTAGCTACCTCTGTCAAATAGCCTTGGCATAGGATTGTATCTCTATATAAACAGCAATCACATTGGTGTTGCAAGCAATCAAAGGAACCAGTTCTTACTCTTAGTTTCTTAGTTGCATCAGTGTTAATTTAGACTCAAGCAAGACTAGCTACAAGTAAATGAGGCGAGGCACAAGGAGGAGCAAGATAAGGCCGGGGAGGACGGCCATTCAACAAGGATGGGGATGAGGATCTTAATAAGTACCTGGTTAGAGATGAGGTCGGGGAGGACGAGCTAATATTTGTACATTAGAGAGGAGTGAGAGCCCTACCCTATTGGCATTCCTAAATAGGGGCCACGACTGCTGCAAAAAAAAAGTGCTGCTAAAAAGTATTGTACCATATAGGTGGTCGGCTATTTTGCTACTATAAATTTATAGTGGTAGTCCTATAGCAAGGCATTTCTTACCTTTGGCAGCGGAAGTGCTGCAATACATTTAGCAGCACTTAATTTGACTCATACTATCACTTTCAACCACTGCTAAAGACTAAATATCTTGTAGTCTATGTAGCACGGGTACGGATACAAGTTTTGTACTCGGTACAAGTACGAAATGCCGGTACATAATCTTTCAAAAAATAGGGGTACGCCAGTATGCCATGTCACACACACACACACACACACACACACACACACACACACATATATATATATATATATAGAACAAAAAGTCTTAAAATTCTCCAAATATTAAATATATCAACCATTAATTTTTAGCAAATAAATAACAAGTTAACAACTAATAAATATTAACTCAAAATATAAATCATCAATCAAAATTCAACTCCTAATACTATTAAAAGTGGTCATAAAATGTAGGTGTTCAACAAAAAAACCTAGCTTTTGTTCAGCCCATGTAGATGGGCCTTATAACTCAAAAGACCTGAAGCAAAAATGGCGCCATTTCCGGAGGTCTGAATTTACCTCTCAAGCAAAATAGCGTCATTCCGCTTAAGTGTGGGAAATCTAGGCTCCCCAAAACGACATCGTTCCACCCCAGCTGTGCATTTTAGTGCGTTTTTTTTTTTTCATGAAACGGGGAGTTTTGAAACGGGAAAAAAAATAATAATTTTTTTGCGTTTCATGAGAAGGAGACGTGTTTTGCTTCCATATCCGAAATGGGTACGCGGCCATGTTTTGGTGCTTCTTAGCTTGTAGTACATGAGCTCATCCTTGATATAATGGCAATGTTGTATGGATATATGTGGGCACCCCATTAGGCATGGACTTAGCCCTATCATGGATCTTGGGCTTGGTATGGCCCAACAAGACCCAAAACAAATCTATCACCATCTAGACGACCTAGGCATTGCTCACCCTTAAGTAGTGTTTGGTACTTGAAATATTTTAACATTCTTAAAAAAGTGAAATGGAAATAAATTTTTTTTATATTTGGTGTAAGTGATAAAAAAATCATTCCCTAGCATCAAAGATGCTTGGGAATGAAAATTTATAATGAATATGGGAATAAAACATTCTCACCTAAAGAGGTGGGAATAAGACTATCCTGGGAATGGAGAAATTTCTTTCCTTCTTTGCCCTTCTTCATTCACCTTCATGCTCCTTCTTTGTGTGTTCTCCCTCTCTGCGTTCTCCTTGCCGCCATCAACTCTCCATCATCTCCTCTTCACACAACTTCTGAGTCGCTGGTTATGAAGCCCATGGACGACAAAAGAGGAACAACAGCAACAACAACCTGGGAAGATGATGAAGGAAGGGAAGAAATCACAGCAACATCACTCTGTTGACGACAAGTACACCCAATGGAAGTCTCTCGTCCTTGTCCTCTATGACTGGCTCGCCAATCACAACCTTGTTCGGCCTTCTCTCTAGGTTTTTTGTCATTTTGGGAATATATATATATATATTCTTTTCATTTTTCATTTTTTTCCACTGTGATTTTGTTGGCAAATTTCGATTAAGATGTGTTTCCTATTTGCTACATTTTCAAGGTTTTTTAAGGATACTTTAGTGCTGATTTGTTGTTGCCATTGAGGGCAAGCGAATAATAAAAAAAAAATAGATGCTTCCTTCACTTTCCTTTGTGCAAGTGACATATTTCCATCTTCCTTCAATATAGAGAGTAGGATCTTGTTATTATGTACAAGTTTAGTATTTGCCTCCTGTAATTTCAGTGTCTATGATATGGGTTTGGTTTGAATGTAGAAAAAAATTGCTTGATTATATTCTGCAAATTATTGCCAAAAACTGGAAAAAAAAAATTAGCATTACAAAGGAAGAGTTTTTGGGCAGAGGTTATTGTAGTTTGTTTTTCTCCTCTGTTTATCATTTGAGTTGCTCTGCTTGAAGTTCGTATTTTTTTCTTGGGTTTAAGCTACATGCTAATTAAAATTTTTGCTGTACGTATGTGATTAAGTTTTAGTCTTCTGGAGTTTTAGTTCATATATGTTGCACATAAGGTGTTCGATAGAAGGTCTAAGCTGAAGTCAAACAAATCCTTGGGCCTCTTTATTAATCCTCTTCTATTTTAAGTGAAACTTATAGTCCTACATAAACGTCAAAGATAGATAGGGAGTTAATTACATGTTTTAGTTGTAATGGAAGAAGTGAAAATCATAATCTTCATGTTAATATTTTTGTTGCTGAAGTTTCAATCTTCTTGTTAAGTTTCAATCTTGGTAGAAGAAGATTATTTCAAGGTAATTTTAAAAAAATTGATTATATTCTTGGGAATTGATTAACTGAATCAAATATGAAAATGATATTATTCCCAGAAAAGTTGAGTGTTAACCAAACACATTTTATCAACTTCCCTATGAATCTCATTCTTGGGAATCTCATTCACAAGAATGTACTTGAGATGGGAATAAAACATTCCCCATATCAAACACCACCTTAGGTACAATTATCTACCTCATCCATTGCACTACACATACCCACTTTCTTTAACTCAATACAGACTTAACAATCAGAATGTGGGTGCCGGGCAACACAAGCTACAGGTCATCCAAGATTAACAAAATACATTTTGACAAAGTATTTATCAAAATGGAGTATTATACAAACTACTTATCAAAATAGTGCAGTTTAATTATTTTATTTATAGGACACAGACAAGATGAGTCATGCTACTTAAAGTAGCATGACTTCTTCCTCTGCGTGCTTGTCAATAATTTAATCAAAATTGTCCAAAATTAGTAAATAGTTTCCAAATTACTCAATTTGCGTAAATAATTTGCAAAATTATCTTTTTTTAGTCATTTTATCCCATCCTACACACTTATTCTAGCAATTTTCATCTACAATCTACCAACATAGATTCAACAACATGTATCATGAGTCAATGATATATTTTTATTTTCATTCGTAAGAATTTTTCTACAATGTACATCAACTTGAGTTCAAATTCAAATCTCTATATTCATTCTTAATCAATTCACCATTAAGTTTTGCTTTAATCTCTATATTAAATTCGCAACTAAAGATCTACAAGAATAAGTAGAGATATTTTATGCTTTACATCAAGTAGCCTTTGGTTTAGAGTTTAGGGTTCACTTATTGTATCGTTCAAGAACTAGTTACGAATATGAATGAGAATTTTTTAGCTACTTCCACTGTGAGATTTCTCCTAATTAGTCAAGGGAATTCCTATTAAATCAAAAAGTTGTCCCTAGTTACTCCTTTAATTTTCAACCTAACTAGATTAAGCAAACCTATATCAAGTAGCAGTTGTGCTTGTGGCTATATAGCATGCATGACTTGACGTTAGGTGTCATTTTCCATACGAAATTTCTTTGTCCATTTTAAGATTTTCTCGTCCTTTGACTCAAAATCCTACAAATTTCTGTATAATAAAAACAATATTACTTGTCTTCTTGCAAGAAATGGTAGTTGAAAAGATTGAGATATACATGTGACCCCCTTTCTTTGTTTTTTTTTTTTTTTTTTTTTTTTTTTTTTTTTTTTTTTTTTTTTTTTTTCTGTTAAATTCAACAACTGATCGAGTCCTACCACATTTGCGATTGATGCATTGTGATCATATTAGAGGAACATATCAGCAGCACTACATTAGGCATGCTTGGTAGAAAGACGAAAAAAGAGACAAAGACATAACAGTAAACATTAAGAATGGTGGGGAAAAAATCACTCAGAGAAAAGAATGGTGAAAAAGTTCTATTTTACTTGTGTATATATATGTATATATATCTATCAGGTGGAGTTACAGAGTGAGATTATATAAATTTATCTTATTTAATTAAAGAAAGAAAAAAAATCTAAATCTCATGGGAAGCTTTCCCTCCAAAATATGAACACCGAATTTGAGGCGAGTTTATGATTTAC
>QAOA01002514.1:70627-241786 GCA_003255065.1 Cercis canadensis
TTTTTTTCTTTACAATGACGATTAACTAATTAAGAGTGGAAATAAAGACAAGAAAGAAATACATTATACGTGATTATAATGTTATCTTTATTCCCAATATTTCTACATAAAATTCAGAGCAAAAAGTATAAAAAAAAAAAAAAAAAATAGATATCTCTTCATATCAAGATTTTAACACACTATAACTTAATTTCATGTTTTTCTTAAATTTTAGATCAAAAATATAAAGGTGAAAGTAAATGATGATCAATACTTTATTTTCTTCATCATCATAAGTTAGAATGTGATAAGTTTTTCTGTTTTTCATTTTCATTTATTTCATTTTTTTTTTTTTTTAGTAATGAAAGATCCACAAAAGTGTGTATAGGCATTTGTACATATAAACTCTTACGTAGCAGAAATATAAATTTAATACCAAAAACAAAACGAAAAAAAAAAAAGTGAAACTAATTGAATCAGATGATGTCATATAGTATAATTTTCTTTTACCTAGTGCCATATCGTATAGTTTTTAAAATGGTGTTTGCTAAGTTACATCCCTTCTTTGAGGGGGTGTAGCCCTATCCACCCCCTAATTGGGAAGCTTTTGATGGGATCCAAAGACTGAATTTGGTGTCATTGTGAAGATCTCAAAAAATTGATAACAATTCCTTATAAAATGCAAGAACGGCAGGATACAGGACAATATACCAAAATAATTAACTTTTGCAAAAAAAAAAAAAAAGAATTNAAAAAAAAAAAAAAAAAAAGAATTTGGCACGCTTTTGTATATTGTGCCATTTTTTTTCATTTTATAAGAAATTATGTGTTCTGTCAAATATTAGAAAACTCAGTTTTTTTAGATCTTCGCAATGACACCAATTTCACTAGATGGATCCCACCAGAACCCACCCAACTGGATGGGAAGTAGCATTACCCTCCCATTTTTTGTGATTGTAGCTTATCAATCACCTTTTAAAATACTATAAAGAATTCATGCATACATCATTTTCCTATTATTTGGTAAACACTAAGCTATCACCCCCAATGTGATCAGGATAGTGCTATCATCCCATTTTCAAATTTCTATTTCAAATTGAATTTGTATCAATTTTCGACTCAAACTAAAGCTCATAAATTAGAGTGACCCAATGTAAGACACTAACAAGAGTGGATCAAATAAAAAAAAAAAAATAATGAGAAAATTGTATATGTGGAATAACATTTCTTCTTCTTCTTCTTTTCTTTTTGCCTAATTTTTGCACTTTAACTAGTGTTTAATTATTTTGACTCAAACGATATCACTTTAATTTAAAAAAAGCTTCATAATTAGCCTTAAAATAAGAGTTATATATTTCCCAATTAATAATTTTAAAGGAATAATAGCATTATTCCCATTTTAAAAAGGCCGTAGTATAACAATTCTTTCTTTCTTTTATTTTTACCAAATCACATTTATGCACAAAATATATCAGCTAAAAATGTTTAGCATATGTTACACTTTAGTCCTTGAATATGTAGGGTAAAAGTGAGACCGAGATATGATATTACAAATTACAAAAAGCAAAGCAGTTTTCTAAACTTATGGCCATCTTCCACATCGGGTAGTACTATCAACCTGACTTTCTTGCATTCTGTAGCATTTAGTTGAAGACATTCATGATCATAACGAAAGAAAATGAACACCATGCATACTTTCACAAGCTTCTTTCGGTTCTTTTTAAAATTATTGAGTGGCCCTTCACTGTTCGTGCCAACAATCATCATTAGATATAGGCTTTCTTTTGTTGAATCATAATGTCTTATATAGTTCACCACTGCACATCCTCTTCCTCTTTTCTTGCTTTTAAGTATATGACATGTTTTTGTTTAGTGTGAAAAGACAAATTATAATGTACCGATATATGCATTATGTCTAGTTTTGTTTTCAGTTACGCTTCCTCTCATTAATTTCATCTGTTATGTATTTTCTAAAGTGGAAATTATTTTTGGCTGTTAAAAGCTTGAGTATGTTATAGTTTAGTGTCACATCATCCTCATTTGGTACTCTATCACTTATGTGGTTACTTCATTGTGTCTATGTTTATCAATTATCAGGCGTCTCACAAATGGTTACTTAGATAGTTATATGGTTATAATGTATTAGTTACAAGGGGTTATTCCATTTATAATTATTATGCATTAGTTATATGTAGGTAGAGTTGTCAAATTGGGTTGGGTCCGCTAGATTGTCCCGGCCTGCCATGCAAATGAGGTGGGTTGGGTTCATGGAATTTAGGCCCGTTTAAAAGTGGGTCAATTGAGCTTGTCCTGTTTGAGTTGCATGTTAGAGCGGGTCGGGCGGGTTGGGCCGTTGAATTTAAGCCAAAAAAAAAAATTAGAGAAATCAAATAAAAAATGAGAAATCCCTAACCCCCAATCTTTTATCTCTTCACTTTGCTCTCTCGGTCTCTCCTCTCTAGCCTCTGGTCTTGGTACTCTGCAGAGCTGCACCTTGCCTCCCTCTCTTGGTCTCTTATCTAATTCTCTTTGCTTTCTCATCACTCTCACAATCTCACTCATCACCTATTCACATGAATCACCTCTCACCCACGAAATCACCTCGCCTTCAGCTCTCTTCGCAATCGCAACTTGCAACTCACACCGTCACACGCTTCACCGTGGTCCGTCAACCCTGCAGCTGTTGGGTGGTGGTTATGGGCTTGCTGTTGCTAGGTTGCTGTGCTGGGCGACTCACCATTGCTGCTTGTAAGTTCTATCTCATTGCTTGGCTACTTGGCTGTTTGACTGGGTGATACTATTGTGGAATGCTGTTGCTATTGCTATGTTGGGCATTTCTGAAATTCTGATCTCTCTGACTCTCTATGCATGGCTATTTCTCTTGCTTGAATTTTTTTGAAATTTTGTTTGTGGGTCTTGTGTTGATGGGGCCGGGGGGGTGGCTTCCTCTGCCAAATTTGATAATCTTTTCCAGCCAAGCTAGGCTTTAGAGTTTGGGCCATTTCGTCCATGAAGAAGATCTCCCTAAGCTCAAACTTGATAATTATTCTGGTATATATCATTTTTTGATCTATGCCTTCGAATTTCTTTTCCTAGTTTTGCACGCTGCAAAATTGGAAGCTTGGAAATATATTATTTTGATTATTAATGTGCAATATATAGTGTTATTGGAATGTATGGATGCTCCATTGCTATTTTCTTTTTCTCTTATATTTTTTCTTCTTCTTGGCGGGTTGGCCCGCCTAACCCGTGACCCACTAGTGGGTTGGGTTGGGCTGAGGTTTTCTCAGCCCACTCTGCCTTGTTTGTTGGTGGGTTTAGGCGAGGCGGGACGGGGTTGACCTGTCTTGATAGCTCTATATGTTGGTTATAACTTGTGTGATTAATTGCTTAACTTTATAAGTGAGGCCGATGGAGGCACAATTTTTTTTTTGTGACTTATTGAAACTAACCTATAATATAAATTTTAGCATCTAGAAATATATTTTTTTTTCTTTTGTAGTTAATTAAATATAGCCTTAGGGTAATTGATATCCCAAAAAGAATATATAAATTGTTATTTGTTAGCACACAAACTGTCAAATTCTTGATTATCTAAATCTCAAGATTTTCAATCAAAGCCTATGTAACTAAGCAATGAGGAAATTGAATCATTTTACCTCTACTTTTTCAATTAAATTGAAATTTCAGCAAAAAGTATAAGTGAACATATGCTTTGTTCATACTTTAAGCCCAAAAAACTTTCACGTGCAAGGGTGTGTTAAATATAAAACTATTCATAATTTTTGTCTGATAACTTAAGCTTTTGGATTGAATTAGTTCTTAAAAAATCTAACGATTCGATTGATAAAATTCACGTTTTATATAATGTTATATGTGTGTTAATTATTACACTCAATGTAACATTGTACCTCTTTGGATTCTTGTTCTTTAGGTGGAAGGTGTTATCAAAGTCATTTTGGAGCCTAACGAAGTGATAAGTGGATTTTATATCCTCTATTTAGATGTTATCCGCTTAGTTTTTAGTTAATTTTTTAGGTAATTATCAGCTTTATTCTCATGTCTTTGTGTTTATTTTGTAGGAGAATACTAATAGGAGGCCTATGGGATGAATTGGTAGCGTTTCAGTCCTCAAATGGGCAAAATTCGGTGTGCCAGATAGAGAGATAGTGCCTAGGCACTGCAGCAGAGCAATTTTGATCTCTTGGACAGAAAGTCAGTGCCTAGGTGCTGCATTGCTGCCTCAGAACAAGTTTTTGGCATGTTTTCCTATTTTTTGTAACTTTTTGACCCTAAAAGGTTTCCTAAAGTAATTAGACTTCCTAGGAACTGTAAATAGATAATTTTAGGACTAGATTAGGGTTCCTGATTGGTTCCTAATTTGTTCCCACATGTTCTAAGCATTGAGAGAGTAAGGAGAAGAGATTGAAGGCTTGGAGTTGGAGATTCGGCGATGGTTTTTCATCCCCACGAATTTTTTCTTCCCTTCTTCTTCTTGAATCACATTTAGAATTTGTGTTAGCATATTTTCATCTTTTGTCATGAACTAATTTTCTTTCTAGGGCTACGATATAGCCTAACTATGAATGGTTGCAATTTCTTATTGAATTAATTTGTGATTTATCTTTTCTTAATTGAGTATTTATCTCTGTTCTTAATGTCTTTAATTGCTTGATCACCAATTAGTTGTTAGGTTAATCACAATAAGACCAAAAGAAGATTTGTGTGTCCAGTTCGTTGGGATAAATATCATAGGTTATATGTAGGATAGAAATATACCTCTATGGCCTATATAGTCAATTAAAAAGATCCATAAAATTGAATAAATTTTTTGATTATTCGTAATTCATATAGAAATATAGTAGGTTCATAACTTGGAAATATTTTCATTAGACCTTGAGAGAGGCTAACGAATAAGTTGGGGAATCTCGGCTAGCAATTAAAAAGATAATTCTAGATTAAGGATTTTAAGGAAGAAAACTTGGATTAATTATGGTGAAATCAGTAACACTAGATCTTTTCAATCTGAATTTTTATCTATTTACGTGTTTTTGTCTTTAAATTATTGCTTGACATTTAGTTTTCATTGTCTAGATAAAATTAGAATTGACTCAATTTTGGTAATTAGTAGCCATAATCCTCATGAAATAATACTTGATTCATCATTATATTACTTGTTTTCTGTATGTACACTTGCATATGATTTTTGCATGACACGAAGCATTAGGACCTACAATGTTATGCTATGTTTGTTTTATACTGATTATGGAAAATGAGGAATGACAAGATTTTTCAGAGCAAGGATTGGACAGGTTGTGAGGTGGTGAAGAAATCACATTTACAATTTACTGAGTATCTTGGATCCTTATTATATTTTTGATTGTTTTCCATGCTTTTTGCATGGTGTTCTTGGGTTTTACCCTTGGCTTTTACTCATATGACAATGACTATGCTGATGAAACGAAAATATCTTTTCATCCAAGGAATGAGTGAAGTTTATTTTAGGGTTTACAACTTTTCCAAAAGGTAATGGTAATTAGGCTAAATTGTTGCAAGCTGAAGTGCAATAAACTATATAACTTAGCAACTTCTTTCATCTTGCGAAATCAAGAGAAATTATAAAAGCCACAATCAAATATTTTAACTTGTCCTATATAGGAAACCTACTATACCATTATATAGTTTGTTGAGGCTAGAAATGTCCATGAGAAATCATGATTTTTCTTGTAGTATCTCCTAGTTACTCTTTTATCTTATGCTCACTAAAAGATTAAGTAATTTTTGTTTTGAGTAAAACCCATTTTTTGTCCTTGAAAAATGGCATTGGTGAAAATTTAGTGCTTCAATCATTTTTAGTGACAATTTAGTCCTTGAATGTTAATTCCGTACGCCAGTTTAGTCCCTCGGCCTACCTATTGCTCAGCAACAGAAGTCAACGAAGGACTAAACTGGTGTACGAAATTAACATTCAATGATTAAATTGTCACTAAAAATAATTAAAGGACTAAATTGTCACCAATGCCATCTTTCAAGGACGAAAAATAAGTTTTACTCTTTTGTTTTCTTTTGTTTATTGGAGGCTACATAAGAGAGGTAGCCTATCTCTTCCCAAAATCTCACCCCATCCACACTCAATGGGATTTGAATTGGTACATCTTTCATAAAATACTAAGAACTCAACCATTGGGGTGTCGTCTTCGGGACAAATAATATTATTTTTATACAAGTTTTATACATATATAAATGCACATTCATTATTTAACAAAGTTAATGTGAATTGAATATCCTCAGCTTAAAATTTTAGTTTTATTTATTTAATAACAAAAAATAATTATCTTATACAATAAATAATTTTCCTTGAAATATCTGAAAAATAATAGTTCTGCTAGAAAATTTATATAAAAAATAATTGTTGAAAACTTAGGTGTAAGGTGTAAAAAATTTGAGTGTCACAAAAAAAAAAAAATATATATATATATATATATATATATATATATATATATGTATATAACAATTGTTAAGCACTTAGGTGTAATATAAAAATTAGAGCTTGAAAAAAAAATTAAGTCTAGTATCATATATACAAATTAATATAAAAAAAAATGTTTTTTTTTTTATATATACAAATAACATTACTCATTTGTATATTATTAATTTCTTTAAGAAAGTTAATTTGCTCTTTTTAATTTATCAAACCTGCTAAATCAGTAAGGCCAAAACAAAAACAAAAAAAAACCTTCTAAATCAGTAAACAAGTTCATGTCTTAAAATTGCTGTGAATAATAGGCTTCTTCCTTACCAAAAATGCATATCCACATAGATTGAAGTTTAGTGCTGCCAAATGGATAAGGGATGCTAAGAGAACCACACAGTTTCTTTGGCACTCTGGCTTGGCTTGTGATGCTACTTTAGCTATTAAAACTATCATCAATAATAATAGCAAGAGAGACCGTTGCTTTGAGTGCACAGCCATGGCTTTGCGTTTTTTTCTCCTTCTTTGCTAAGATGAGACTAGCTATAAGAGATCAAAATACAAGTTTTCGTTTGCCTTTGGAGCCTTTCTATATTCCATTCTGGAAGTGGCTAGTGAGACCTCGTCAAAAGTATGCAAGCGTTATGGTGAAAAGTAAATATTATGCTCGAATGAGTTAAGTGAGTCCATCCAAATTTGTCAAATGGGGTAGTCTGAAGAATTTATACTGCTTTTTTTTTTTATTTTTTATGTTACATAAGAGCGCAATACATAGAAAAATAGATGGAAAAGTACATAATCAAAATAGAACCCATAATATGAAACTCTTTAATTCATATAGCTAAAGACAGTACCACTGGATCTATGAGTCATTGATGAGAATCTATTATTCTCCCCTCCTCCCCCCAAACAAAATAGTCTCACAATTCTAAATATTTATTGAGATATGTAAACATTTAATACTATACATGAAATATAATTCCTTTTCAGCTTGTTGGACGCTAAATCCAATATAATTGATATATTGTGTAATTTTAAGTCTTAACCACTTAACAAAAGCTTATTTGTTTTAATACAAAGCAAAATTATTTTTGTCGATCAAGTGAAGCAAAATTATATTTAGTATTTACTCTTTTTACATGGTTCCGATCTTACCCTTTGTGTGAGCATGTGACATGAGACTTGTCATTAGAAAAATAATTTTACACACTTAAGTATAAGATGTAAAAAAAAAAAAAAAAAAATGAGCAGTACNAAAAAAAAAAAAAAAAAAATTGAGCAGTACAATAAAAGGTTTAAGTGGAATTAGTGTGAATCCAATTAAAATTTGCATGAGTTTAGTTATGCTTGTAGAAAAAGTCTCAGTTTACATATATGTGCAGAAAAATATTACTCTTATCATTGTTAATTACTGGTTGATTTTTTTTTTTTTTTTTTGGTTTGTTAATGAAATTATTGGTTGATTTAGGTAAATGACCAAATGCTCCAAAATTGAGGAAAGGCTTACAAGACCCCAGCCAGACAAAGTGTATGTAACGTTTAATTAGACCCCCCAAAACAAAAAATAAAATAGGCAATGTTATCTTAACCTATATAGCATAAAGACCTTACTTTTAATTATTTGACAGTGTTATTTTAAGATGTTAATTTTCTACATAACTAGCTCTTTTTTTTAACTAGAAAATGATAAATAACGACTTAAGTCTGTATAGTGAGAGAAAAATAACTCACATCAAAGTTAACAAAAAAAATATTGGATTAGAGATAAAGAAAGCGAAAGCATTCAGAACTTAGAAAACAAAGTAAAAAGTGTAGGGCGTATAGGGTGTTGGGCATAATCATCTTCCATCGTCGAAGTCAATGAGTACATGATCTCTAATGCTGTCATACCCAGTATTTTGATGGCTGCTGCTATCACCATGTTCATAAATTCCAGATGTCTCATGGAGCAAATATTCAGTCTCCTCCAAATTAAGCTGTGTGTTACTCTTACCCCATGGATGCTTGTTCATCATCCTTATTCCCTCCAACTCCATTGCCACTTCCTTCATTCTAGGCCTCTCCTCCCCTATTAGCCTCAAGCACTTTGATGCAAGTACAGCAACTTCCTTCACCTCCTCCTTATTTTCTTCATTCACTATCCCATTTTCAAGAACTTGAAACAAGCAATTATCTTTGAAGGAAGACAAAAAGTGCATAGCAAGACTTCTTTTCCCTTCCGGCCTATCGAATGAAAGCACTTTCTCCCCTGTTAGCAGCTCCACAAGTACCACTCCAAAGCTATACACATCGCTCTTCTCAGTGAGTTGACTTGTCTGCATATACTCAGGGTCCAAGTATCCAATAGTTCCTTGTACCATTGTGGCTATTTCTGCATGGTCAAGAGGAACCAATCTTGAGGCTCCAAAATCAGACACTTTGGCTGTGTAAGTCTCGTCAAGGAGAATATTTGCAGTCTTGACATCTCTGTGGATTATGGGAATGGAGGCAGCTGAGTGAAGGTATGATAGTGCTCCTGCTGCTTCTGCCGCTATCCTTAGACGTGTTTTCCAAGACACGTTGTTCGCCTTGGATTCATTGTGAATATAATCAAATAGGGTGCCATTGTTTACAAATTCATAAACTAATAAAGGAACTTCTGTTTCTAAACAACAGCCTAAGAGCTTGACCACATTCCTATGATTTATTTGGGAGAGAACAACCACCTCGTTAATGAACTGCTCAATTTGGCTCTGATCCACTAGTTTGGACTTCTTGACAGCAACAATCTTGTTATCTGATAGAAATCCTTTGAAAACAGTACCATAGCCTCCTTTGCCTATAATTAAGCTCTCATCATAGTTTTTGGTAGCCTTCTTTAGCTCCTCTGCCGTGAAAATTTGAGCTGTACAACGAAAGGAGTCTTCTCTTGTGGAGAGTTGCTGTTGCAAAATGAAACCCCCATTCTGCCTAAAGAATTTCTCTTTAAGTTTGATGAGTTTCCTTTTCTGATACACCAAGTATATCAAGGACATGCCCACAAGCAGGGCTATAAATGCTGCACCTACAACTGTATTTGAAAGATGATAGAGCATTTTAGCGCTCTTGCTAACTAGTTCTTTGATTATTGTTTATACTAATATCAGAAATTGTTAATAATAAAACTATTCTTAAGACTTCTCCTAACATCTTAAGCTATTCGGTTTATTTGATTTATTGTCAGAAATATAATAAATCGTATATATGGAGCAATAATTGGGAAAAGAAGAAGTAATAATGAAAAAATTAATTAATGCACTTACCGGTGACAACTTTGGTAAGTATATTTTTTCGCTGGCATCCTGATTCTTTTGTTCCTTTCCCAGAATACCCCTTCTTGCAAAAACATTCAAAAGATCCATTGATGTTTCTACAATTATCTTTACTTGTACAATTATGGGTTAATATTTCACATTCGTCGATGTCTGCAAGTTCATAAAAAAATAAATAAAAATTGTGTAAGTCAAATTAGATGTGGATTAACTGAAAGTCTATTATATGGTTACCAATTTTATTATTTCAGTTATAAACTACTTTTAAGGCTATGAAATGTTTAAAAAAAAAAAAAAAAAANAAAAGCAAACACAATTAACTGTTTTTTTTTGGGTACATACAATTAATCAAAACTTTGTAGACAACAAAAGAGGCATATCATTGCAAGAATAAAAAGAAACTGAGACATTTACAAGCGATTAATTGTAAAGGAATTACCTTGACACCCCCCCGGGAGGTATGGGTTTCCATGATAACCGGTTTCACAGTGGCACCTATATCCATTGTCTGTGTTACTACAATTACTGTTAATGCTTATGCAGGCGTAGTTGTTACTATTCCGAGCAACTTCACATGTCTCATCTTCTTTCCCAACAGCCCAATCAAGCACCATGGGAGCCCTTTCAAAAGGTAGATGCTTCAAATCAGGTGTAGAAAATTTATACCCAATACCATCCCCATCCAATTTGTGTACAAAAGAATAGCTGCACTCGTTGAAATCCTCCGCATATTTGTGCTGATCAAAACTGTTTGCTCTGATACTGATGTTCTTCATTCCAAGAGGAATGTCCACCTGGCAACACCCAATTCCTGAACAAGTTTCATTGTTCTCTGCATCGGGTCCGGTACCACATCTTGTTAAGCACCCGGTTGAATAATTTTGACCATTCCGGAAACTATCGAGAAACCCATAAGTGTCACAGCCAACACTGAAGAACTTGTTCTTCGTGCTAGAAATGGTGTAAGAACGCACCTTGAGAGTGGGCCTGTTTCGACGTTTAGTTTGACTGCCTGATGTATTATAACAAACGGAGGATACGGAAAAGGACACTTCCAGTTCACCTTGGACGGATATGTTTAAAACTGGGATATTACCCAGAAGTAATTCGGAGTTTTGACAAGTGAGGTTAAATGCTTTGTTTAAGAAACAGTTTTGATCAGTTGTAGATGATTTGCCTGTGCCAAATGGATATGCGATTGTAACATTTCCACATGTGTGGTTGCAGCCAGGCAGGGTTACAGGAGCTTGAACTTGAGCTGCAGCTGCTCCCACGGTTGCTAATGCAATGGCACACACCAAGACCTGTTGTTGCATATGCCTCGCCTTCACTACCATTGCTTCAGATTCTATCTTTCAGAATTCACAGTTTGGCTTTGTTTTCTTTTCTGTTTGTGATGCAGACTGCAGAGCACTTTTTTGTTACAATTGAAAAGGATCTGCAAATATAGAGATTTTTCATTCTCCTGTTTCTCAATTTCTTTCTATCACTCGGAGGGATAGGCCCGGGATGCTAATTGCTATGTAATTTCGTTGTTTGACCAATTCTTGTTTTCTCTTTTTCTTTTCCCCTTCGAGATGTGTAAATAATGTTAAATAGGCTGGTATAGTTGCATTACATGTTTACTTTTCTTTAAGTATGTCTTGGACACAAGTTTGAGTTGTCATTGATCGTCAAATTGCTAAAACACAACTTATGTGACCAAATCCAATTCATAAAATGTTTATTAATTATAAATTCTTTGACCAAGTGGCCAATTAGAGTACAAATAGTCAAAAGAGGGGACCCTCACCCATGCAAGTAGCTTGCTCAACCAGAGAGAAGAAGAAGATTAGCACGTTCCTAAAGACTTACGATTGGCACGGGTCAATCTTTAATCTGGGACGAGTTGCTGACTAATCTGCAATCAAACAATGATCTCACCATATTTACGCCAAAAATTTGATTTAGTCTATATCTCTAATAGTGTGCCCATACTTTGAATATATAGTATATCTCCGTGTATATATATATATTGTCTCTGGTTGTCCTCTTTTTGAGGTGTAGAGAATCTGAGTCCTATAGGAGTTTAAGCACTTAGGTGTAATATAAAAATTAGAGTTTGACAAAAAAAATTTAAGTCTAGAATCATATATACAAATTAATATAAAAAAATGTTTTTTTGTATATATACAAATAACATTACTCATTTGTATATTATTACATTTTTTATGAAAGTTAATTTGCTCTTTTTAATTTATCAAACCTGCTAAATCAGTAAGGCCAAAACAAAAAACAAAAAACAAAAAAACTTTCTAAATCACAGAACAAGTTTATGTCTTAAAATTGCTGTGTATAAATAATAGGCTTCTTCCTCGACCACAAATGCATATCCACATAGATTGAAGTTTAGTGCTGTCAAATGGATAAGGAATGCTAAGAGAACCACACAGTTTCTTTGGCACTCTGGCTTGGCTTGTGATGCTGTTTTAGCTATTAAAACTATCATCTTTATTCCCTCCAACTCCATTGCCACTTCCTTCATGCTAGGCCTCTCCTCCCCTATTTCAGCAACTTCCTTCACCTCCTCCTTATTTTCTTCATTCACTATCTCATTTTCGAGAAGTTGAAAGAAGCAATTCTCTTTGAAGGAAGACAAAAAGTGCATAGCAAGACTTCTTTTCTCTTCCGGCCCATTGAATGAAAGCCCTTTCTCTCCTGTTAGCAACTCCACAAGTACCACTCCAAAGTTATGCACATCGCTCTTCTCAGTGAGTTGACTTGTCTGCATATACTCAGGGTCCAAGTATTCAATAGTTCCTTGCATTGTGGCTATTTCTGCATGGTCAACAGGAATCAATCTTGAAGCTCCAAAATCAGCCACTTTGGCTGTGTAAGTCTCGTCAAGGAGAATGTTTGCAGTCTTGACATCTCTGTGGATTATGGGAATGGAGGCAGCTGAGTGAAGGTATGATAGTGCTCTTGCCGCTTCTGCCACTATCCTTAGACGTGTTTTCCAAGACACGTTGTTCGCCTTGGATTAATTGTGAATATAATCAAATAGGGTGCCATTGTTTACAAATTCACAAACTAATAAAGGAACTTCTGTTTCTAAACAACAACCTAAGAGCTTGACCACATTCCTATGATTTATTTGGGAGAGAACAACCACCTTGTTAATGAACTGCTCAATTTGGCTCTGATCCACTAGTTTGGACTTCTTGACAGCAACACTCTTGCTATCTATTAGAAACCCTTTGAAAACAGTACCATAGCCTCCTTTGCCTATGATTAAGCTCTCGTCATAGTTTTTGGTAGCCTTCTTTCGCTCCTCTGCTGTGAAAATTTGAGCTGTACTGTGAGTGAAGTCTTCTCTTGTGGAGAGTTACTGTTACAAAATGAAACCTTCATTCTGCCTAAAGAATTTCTCTTTAAGTTTGATGAGTTTTCTTTTCTGATATACCAAGTATATCAAGGACATGCCCACAAGCAGGGCTATAAATCCTGCACCTGCAACTGTATCTGAAAGATGATAGAACATTTCAATGCTTTCTAGGTAGTTCTTTGATTATTGTTTATACTAATGTCAAAAATAGTTAGTAATAAAACTATTCTTAGGACTTCTGCTAACATCTTAAGCTGTTGAGTTTATTTGATTCCTTGCTAGCAACATAATAAATCATATGTATGGAGCAATAATTGAGAAAAGAAGTAATAATGAAGAAATTAATTAATGTACTTACAGGTTCCTTTCCCGGAATACCCCTTCTTGCAAAAACATTCAAAAGATCCATTGGTGTCTTTACAATTAACTTTACTTGTGCAATTAAGGGTTGATATATCACCTTCGTTGATATCTACGAATCCATAAAAAAATAGTTACTTTTTTTTTCATGCAAGTCAAATTAGATGAGGATTAACTGAAATTCTATTGCATAAATACAATTATTACCAATGTTTGTTTAATAACCTATTAACCTTGCCTAATTTGCCCTTTGGATGAAGCTAAACTTACCTAAACTAATGGCAAGTCATTTATGTTTTAGGGTCTGTTGCTGAAGCACTCATAACTATAGTTTTGTGTTGACCAGCATTTTAAGAACTTTTTTTTTAAAAAAAAAAAAAGAGGCCTTGAACACAAGACATTTTCCTTACGGAAAGACCTTGTGGCTATCTAGTTTACAGACCAGATAGCCCATCCAATTTTATTATTTCAATTAATGGACTACTTTTAAGGCTAAGAAGTTGAATATAATGTGTTAAAAAAAAAAAAACAAAAACAAACACAATTAACTAATTAATTTATTTTGGTACACACAATTAATCAAAAAAATTTAGACGAGAAAAGGGTATATCATCGCAAGAATTAAAGGAACTGAGATATTTACAAGCGATGAATTGGAAGGTAATTACCTTGGNGAGGTATGGGTTTTCTTCATAACCGGTTTACCTATATCCATTGTCTATATGTTAATGCTTTGTGAATCTTCATTCCCAACAGCCCAATCAAGCACCATGGAAGCCCTTTAAAAAGGTAGATGCTTCAAATCAGGTGTAGAAAATTTATAATCAATACCATCCCCACCAATTTGTGTACAAAAGAATAGCTGCACTCGTTGAAATCCTCCGCATATTTGTGCTGATCAAAACTGTTTGCTCTCATACTGATGTTCTTCATTCCAAGAGGAATGTCCACCTGGCAACACCCAATCCCTGAACAAGTTTCATTGTTCTCTGCATCGGGTCCGATACCACATCTTGTTAAGCAACTGGTTGAATAATTTTGACCATTCCGGAAACTATCGAGAAACCCGTAAGTGTCACAACCAACACTGAAGAACTTGTTCTTCGTGCAAGAAATGGTGTAAGAACGTACCTTGAGAGTGGGCTTGTTTCGACGTTTAGTTTTGACTGCCTGATGTATTGATAGTCAAAATTAAGAAATGAACACGCACTAACAGAGTATTTGAACTGCTGGTTGTTCTGTTATTACTCTCTTGCTGAATTACAAAGCATGCCTTCTTAAATAGGCTTTACACCATAACAAACTAACTTAATAAACTCCTAAATACTAGGCACTACTGCGTACAAAATAAACAAAAAATATCAAGGAACTAGCTAACAACCAGCTAAAGATCAAATACCACAATCAGCTAAAGATCAGGTACCAATAGGAGACTAAGTCAAACACGTGCCACTTTGAATCATTCTCCAACACTTCCCCTTGATTCAAAGTTGCATACACCAAGTTGAGATCTGAAATAAGTATGCTTGCCTTGAGAAAGGGACTTTGTCAAAATATCAGTCACTTGTTCATTTGTATTGCAGTACCTCAAGGTAATTAAACCATCTGCCACAAGGTCTCGAATAAAATGAACCCGAATATCAATATGCTTAGCTCTTCCATGGTAAGCTGGATTTTTTGTCATGGCAATTGCTGCCTTGTTGTCACAATAAATCTCAGTTGCTTCCCCTTGTTCTTGATTAATATCTACAAGAACTCGCCTCAACCAAATTGCTTGACAAGCTGTTGATGCTGCTGCTGTATATTCAGCTTCAGAGGTAGACAATGTTGTTACTGCCTGCTTCTTTGAACTCCAGCATATTGCAGCTGAACCAAGATAAAAAAACAGAACCAGATATACTCTTTCAATCCTCCAAACAGCCAGCCCAATCACTGTCTGTATACCCTACTAATTTGAACTCTGATGTAGGACCATACCACAAACCAAAGTCAATTGTACCAGCAATATATCGCAGCACCCTTTTTGCAGCTCCAAGGTGATGCTTTGAAGGATTGTGCATAAATCTGGAAATAACCCCAACTGAGAAAGTTATATCGGGCCGTGTATGAGTCAAAAAAATTAAGCCTCCAACCAAACTTCTGAAGTATCTTTCATTTGCTTGCTCAGTACCATCATTAACCTGCAACTTCTCATTTAAATCGGTGTATGATCTGTAACATGTTTAATGAATTGATATATGTTTTTAGCATATGAAAATGGTTTCTTATGCTTAAACCAATTATAAACTCTCTTTTTTATTGGAAATGTAACTTCATTGTATTAAGTCAATCGGCACTTACATAATAACAAATAACACCATATAAAATTTTCACTACAATATTTCTTAAAATTCACAAAGCTAATACCACAAAGTAAGCTTCTATATTTTTCTTCCTATACTAAAAGATGAATAAACGCATGACTCCAAGTCTTGGCAAAACAGAGGCCAATGACAATCGATGACAAATCATCTTTAACGGCGAAGAAAAATACTAAATGTGCTGCAGCGAGGTTAAACGTTTGATTTACCTGAAGTATTATCATTACATAACATATGAAATATGAAATAAAAATTTTGAGATCTACCCAAAATAGAGGTTCAATATGATGGATTAACCCCCTAGAATACCATATCTGCCTTTGAACAAGGAAAGTGTAAAACACAACTGACAGGTTTGAAAAATTATTAAAAGGAAAAATCAAAACACCTAAAAAAATAAAACAATTGAATAAAACAGACAAATAGAGTTGTCGCTGCACAAAGTGGCGGTGGCAGCCCCAAAGTGGAGCACAAGAAAAGGAACAAGAGAAAGAGACATAAACCTTACAAGAAGGAGAAGAGGAGAAACAAGAAAAATGCTGCACTTACTGGAAAAAGCTGCACCTAAGCGCAGTGGAGAAGCCAGACCTTGAGGAGAAAAGTTGCAGAGGAGGGAAGTTTTTAGAGAGAAGGGATAGCTTCTCTTTCAAACCCTAGCTGCCCATAAAAATTGATTGACGGAGAAAATAGTATGCACCCTTTGTGGGTAGCTAATAATGGATTGTGGGAACTGGGTGTTACGTTCTTTGTTGCTCAAGAGTGGAAAAGTTATTTTCTTAAATTTCATTTCATGTTATCAGAGGATTATTTTAGGAATTTTATGTTACTATTAGCATGTTGTTCTCAATAATACATTTATCTGCAACTTTAGTCTTTGACAATATCCAAATTAAAAAAAAAAACTATTAATCTTTGATAAAATTTTAAGATTTAAATCTATTTAATGCATGCTTAAGCTGTTGGAGCTTCTTTTGTATTGTGTTTGAGAAGTTGTTGAAGTCAAATGTTGAAAGTTTTGCTGTGAGGCTGAGAACAAGAATGGAAAATGAAGAAAAGAAGAAAACATATGGCTACAATTATGAGAAAAGTTTGATAATTTGTATGAATTCTATGGTTACAACTATTAGTATAGTATGATAAGTTGCTTCCAGATACTTCCTGTAAGATTTTGCTATATGTATGTCACAAATAATGACACTGTAGGAGCAGTCATTCCTTCACTAACACTATTTTTAATTTACATCTTTTTCCCTTTGATTTGTCTTTCAATTTCCTTTCATTGGTCTATCTTCTTTTTTATTAGGTATAATTTCCTTTTTGATTTTGTTATATGGGTTTTTCCTTAATTTATTATCAATGTAGGTGTGGCACTCCTTTGCTTATTTTGAATAGAAATTTTCTTTCCTTCTGTTACTTAGTGGTTATCAATTGTAATTTCTTTACTTTTTTTACTTCATGTTTGTGAAAAGTGTTGAAAGGTTTAGGCTGCTTAGCTATTGCTGAAAATTTTGGTCTTTATTATGTTTCTTGAAATGGTCAGTATAGTTATATAGTGGTTGTAAACATGATAAGGTACCAATGAATGTGTTAATTAAAACCATATTCAGTTTTTTTTTTATTTAGTTTAGTAAAAAGAGTAAAATCATTTTTTTGTCCTTGAAAAATTGGTCGAATGACAAGTTAGTCATTCATTAATTTTATTGACAATTTAGACTTTGAATTTTCATTCCATTTTCCAATTTAACCCTCTATTAGGGTCTATTAGTAAGACTTAATAGAAATGGCCATGTAGCACGTTAAGTGCTGATGTGGCCGTTAGTTGATGATTTGACAAGTTGATCTGGCAGTTAGTCTAGTTGCTGATATGTCCAAAGTAAAACGACGACTTTAAGAACAAATATCCCTCTCTCTTCCCCTTCTCTCTCATTTTTCTCTCTCTCTCTTCCCCTCTTCTCTCATTTCTCTCTCTTCTCTTCCCCATGTCTCTCATTTCTCTCTCTCTCTTCCCCTCCTCTCTCATTTCTCTCTCTCTTCCCCATCTCTTTCATTTCTCTCTCTCTCTCTTCCCCTCCTCTCTCATTTCTTTCTCTCTCTTCCCCTCCTGCACAGTCACACCAGGCCACGTTTCTCTCTCACTTTCATTAACATTCATGGCCTTTAAATAGCTACAAACTAAACTAACAAACTGCAGAAAAGACAAGCTGCTACGTGCTATAACAAAAGCTGTTAAACGTGCTGGAATTTATGTCATGTTATCAAATATATATGCCGAAGAAAAACAATGGGAGTCAGTGAATTATATATGAGGCCTCATGAGGAAATGGGGCTTGAAGAAAAAACATGCTTATAGTTTGATTTGTATGAAGCCATGCATGTGACTTGGGTACATGTGACTCAGGACTAAGTCAACTTGACGTGACTCGGGGTACATGTGACTCAGTTCCTTTGTTGCACGATGGGTTGTTCTAGTGACCAATAAAGATGCAGGAATCAACTTGGAGTTCTTGTAATATGGCTAGTAGATCATATGCGAAGCCTTCAACAGTGGAGTACCATTCAAAGTTGAAGTATTCAGGGTTAGTGGTACTCGCGCCCATATTATCGTATAAAATTACACGATAACAATCAACAAGATGAGGTACTAGGTGCTTCCACACCAATTGGTCTGTGCCAAACCCATGAGCTAGGACTACGAACTGATTCCTTGTTCCAACTACTTTCACATTATGAGCTTCTTCCATTATCCCCATTTTCTTTGTATATGTGTGCCTCTATTTTTCTTTCTGCTAAGTTGAAAAGAAGGTAGCTGTATGGAGAATTTCAAAGTCTGATGGTTGTTTTGTTTTTCTTTTCGGTTTGGCTTTGTTTCACCCTTTAATCGGTGTTTTAAGGGAGAATAACATGGTTGAGTAAAGAAAGTGGGGATGCATTTATGTTTCCCAGCATCGCATGCGATATAAAACTTGCATATCGTGGAAGGTACAATACCACGTGAGGACTAGGTTGGGCCAACCTATGGTGTACCCGTTGTTATGCCAATAGCAGCGCCGAGTAGCTAAGTTGGTATGGAAGAACTGCTGCACCGCGGGAAATCCTTCTAAGAGAGAGAGAGAAATGAGAGACACAGGAAAGAGAGAGAGAGATGAGGGGAAGAGAGAGAGAAATGAAAGAGATGGGAAAGAGATAGGGAGATCTGTTCTTAAAACGTAGTCGTTTTACTTTGGACATATCAGCAACCACCCCAATTGCCACGTAAGCTTGCCAAATCATCAACTAACGGCCACATCAGCACTTAATGTGTCACGTGGCAATTTCTATTAAGTCTCACTAATGGACCCTAGTAGAGAACTAAATTGGCAAACAAAATGAAAATTTCAAGACTAAATTGTCAATAAAAATTAATGAAGGACTAACTTGTCATTTGACTAATTTTTCAAGGACAAAAAAAAAGTTTTACTCTAGTAAAAAAATTAATGCCTCCCTCTGTATTGTTTTATAGGAATTCTATGATACCATATAAGTATATCATACTATATGATACTTGTCTTTTAGGACTATAAAATCCATGCTTTGATACTAAATTTTTACCTGCATTGTGAGCAAATCCTCTCTAAACATGATGTTTAATCCATAAATTGGCTTTGACAAGTAAAAAGATGGGTAATCAGGAAATAAGAAGAATCTGGAAGCAATCCATGGAGAAAATGACAAGGAAAGTAGCCTTACAACAAGTTTGTAGGTAGACACGGGCAGGAACACGGCCGTGTGTACCCCGTGTCTAACATCCAAAGGTTGCTGCTCAAGCTTATAGGCAAACACGGCCTCAGACAAGAGCAGACACGGCCATGTTCAAGGCTGTGTTGATCAAGCAGAATGTCCAAGAGAACAAAGATTAAGTCTAAGGGCAAATACGGTCAAGGCAAGAGAAGAACACAGCCGTGTAATAGGCCGTGTTGAACAGGCAGAGGCTACAAAGAAATGACACGCCCAGAGCAGAGAAGAGCACGGGCCATGTCTAAGCGACACAGCCAGGACCAGAAAAGAACACGGTCGTGTATGAGCCCGTGTTCAATGACCAAAAATACAACATAAGTGACACGCCCATGTCCAGAAAAGGAACACGGCCGTGTCAGAGCCGTGTTCGAGCTATTTTTGACTAAATGACCTAATGCTGCACAAGTATAAAAGGAAATCTGATGCATGTGTCAGAGGAGGCCGTACTTGGGAAGAATAAGAGCAGAAGAACCAGAGGAGGAAGGGGAGCAATTACAACTCGATCGACATAGAGTTTCTTCTTCTCCTTCTTCTTTTCATCTCATGTTGAACTTTACCTATTTGCTTTTATTGAATTCAAGTATGAGTAGCTAAATTCTTAGTGTTAGGGGTTTGATGTAATTCAATTGTAATGAGGTTTCAAGATTGAATAAACTTGTTTTAGTACAACTCCTTTTGTTGAATAGAATTTACTGTTATTAATGCCTTTAAATGCTTAGCTACCATTTGAATGGTTAAAAGATTCATTTCAATACTAGGAATAGTAAGATCCGAATGTGCTCTGTAAATTTTGTCCTAAATTGAGTTAATCTAAGAATAGATAACTTCGTTTAGGTGGTATTAGATTAATTTCCTAGAACTAAATCACCTAGATTAATTAGTTGTGTCAAGGAATTGGACAAGTAATTGGTATAGGGAGGATTGTTTTNTTGGGATCATAATTATTCCATGAAAATGATGTAAATTAAAATGGTATTTATTTGAAAGATTAACTAGTATAAAGATATACGTTCACCTTTCTAAAACTAAATCTTAAAAGTTCATCCTCTTATGTCATTATATTGCCTTCCACTACCAACATATGAAATAAGAATCCTAATAGAACGCGTACAAATATACAAATATATTGAATGAGGAGGGGATGATTTTTAATTCCCGGGTCATGAATTTGCTCTTGAATCCAGACACCAACTCCAATCCATAATAGGTTCCTTAGTCATCTACTTTAATTCCAAATATTCTCTTATTTTTCCCCTTAGCCCCTTCCTACATGCTTCAGGGGAAAAAAAATTGTACTGTTTGTGTTTAAGTATATTTATGTGATAAGATTGAGATCTGTTGTGCAATTTATATATAGTTGTGTATAACTTTAAAAGTAGAATATTAAATGTGTGGCTATAAAGCATATTATGTCAGCTATCCATTCGTGCGCATCTTTGCCTTTGTTAATTATTCGACAGTATTTTCTACTTAATTTTATTTTTTGGTCCATAAGAATATAATTTAACTATGCAAATTTGCTTGTGGAATTTGGACAGAGCTTCTGGCTCTACCTCCTGGCTCCCCCGACGCTGCTATCTTCACTAATGCCAATTCGTCGTCGCCGGCAACTCCATCTTCACCTGCGAGCACTGGAGCTTCTTCGTCCACAGAGAGCCAGAACGACAAATCCTATGGAAGCAGGCTTAGATCCCATCTCACTGACATTTTAGCTGTGGCTTTTGCCATTGTTTTTGTGGCAATTCCAACTGGTTTTGTTTTCAGCATCTAAACATGAGGTATGCTTATTGCACACTAAGTTAATTCTTACATTGTCTCACACGAATAAGTTAGTTAAATCTAGGTTTGCGTCAAATTTTAGATTATATCAGCTGTGTTAGTGTGAGTCATTGTGACTTTAATTAGTGTGTAAATAACGTTTCTCTGTAAGCCATATACAGATGTAACTTGTGATGCTGGTTGGTGGTTTTGGTTTGCTGGGACATTTATTTTGTACGACTTTGTAGCATTAATTTGCATCTACAGGTTGTTGTTTAATTTACTTCAATTGTCAGACTTTACTATCCTTGTCTCACTTAATTTCTTCCTCTTTATGCACTTGTTTCGTTTCCACCTTTCGGAAATAGTCAATTCGGTGGAAAAGGAGATATAAGGTAATCCAATGACTTTTGAAGGAGTGCTCTAGCCATTTTTAATTTTTGCTTAATTATAATTTTGGTCATCCTATTTTAACAACTTAAATTCTTTGGTCCTTCTATTTTAACAATAAATAATTTAGTTATTTTATATTCATAAAGTGTGCAATTTTGGTCATTTCATTATTTCTTAGGTCTAGTTTAAAATATAAAGTTTTTCAATTCATAATCTAATTATTTAGATTGAATAACTACGTCTTGCGAATCTACCTACAAAATTTCAGCTCAATCCAACGATAAGACTTAGCCCTAAACGTCAAAATTAGAAAATTTTATCTAACCATAGATCTAGATTCATTTATAATTAGATCGAACTGAAATTTTGTGAGGAGGTTCATAAGACGTAGTTTTTCAATCTAAATGGTTGGATTATGAATCAGAGAACTTTACACCTTGAAATAAACTTAAGAAATTTTGTCTTAAAGATAAAATAATTAAAATTATACATTTTATAAATATAAGGGGACTAAATTGTTCATTTTTAAAATAGAGAGATCAAAAAGTTCAAGGTGTTAAAATAGAAAATAAGACTTAATTTTCTTCACTTTTCCATATATGAAGAAAAGTACTTTCCATCATAGTTTATTTTTTATTCTGTTGTCTCTTTCTTTTGGTGACATTTTTAGAGGTATAAACAAAATACCTAGCTATTTTGACAAATCGTGTTATTCCTCGATGTAATTGGATGATGAAATCAATATGAAAGGACAGCGTAAAGCTAACTGAGCTGAAATTCAGCCGCCAATGTCAATTCATGTATAGGTGTGACCTTTAAGGAAACACTAATACATTTGGACACCCTAAACTTGTAAAGGTTTTTCAAAAAGTACCTCTTTATATATAAAATAATATCTGTGACTAGAATATTTATATCAGACAATATCAGTACATTAACAGATAAATACTTAAGAGCTCAGAAATTTTAATTGACATGGAGCACCCATTGTGAGCTCATATTTGAGCTTCAAAATCTCTTACAGACACAAGGCTTCCACAAATCAACAAAATAATAACACTTTACATCATGAAACCTATTTATGCAGAAAATATTGCCATTATACCACTTTATAGCTAAAAATTATAAGGAGAACTGCTGCTCAATTATTTTTCACACATCATGGCCATACCATCTGCAATTTTCCATAAGAAACTAGATTTTAAACCTTGGGTTTCTCTCCTTCTGCTTCTTCTTCAGTAACCACAGGCACCTTCTCATATCCTTCTGATCCTTTGAATCTCCTGGGAAGGATACATCGGCCACCAAACCGTTGCTCCAAGTAGATAATTGCAGCAAACAAGAGACGTCCCAAGGGAATGACAATATCCCAAGCAGTGAAGTAAATATCTGCACTTGGATCAGCGTAGAAGTATGACCCATTATCTTGGCGAACATAGTTATGAGTCCTGTAAAGATCATAAGCATGGGGTAACAGATTTGAGAAGAAAGCAGTTCCAAGGTAAAATGAAGTAGAAAGAGCATTCTCCCTTGAATTTGAGAACAAGTTAAGCATGATTTGAGGCAAGAGAAAGCCATCCAATACCACCCCTGCGGCCTCGAATTTTTGTAATGGCTAGGAAATCTCCAGAGTGAATGTCATCAACATTGAAATGAGAGGGATGTCCGTTAGTGCAAGGAGAGGAAAAATTCAAGCCAGGATCATTGGTAGGCCACGACAATCTAAGAGGGGCCATAAACCAAATCCCAAATATCTGGGATGAGCTAGTATGTGAATGCATGAATAAAGCGATGGGGTGTATGTAACTCGGTGGGTCAACTTAGTGTTGCCATGCACTTGGGTTTCTGTTGCAGCTTACGGTTATGCAGGAATGGACTGGCTTTGGGTCGTGGCAGTCGAGAGCTCTACATGCAGAAGAAAATGGGTTGTCCATAGTTGCGAGTTTCACGTCATTTTTAGTTCCATTTGTTATGCTCTGTTTTTTACGTGCAGAAGAAAATGGGTTCTTCCGATGGCTTACTCCTTCTAGGTCTCACTCGTTGTTGCGCTCCTCTTGAGCTTCTTCTATTCAACCCAACCATTCGTAGATTGAGATGATCGCTGCCCGCTTTTCCAATCATAGCCCCAACCGGTTCGACGAGGTCCTCTTTCTGCCTTGGCTTCGATCCGGCAAGTAACTATTACAAGGTAATCAGTTTTCTAAATTATTTTAAGTTTCAAGGTTTCTGTGATTTCATGCATGAGGACGAGGAGGAGGACATGGACGCGAACGTGGAAGCAGAAGATGAGGAGGATGTGGCACCACCACCTATTCGAGCTGAGATTGTCTCCTTCAAAAGTGGAAGGTGGGAAGAGCTGCCTGCATGGGTGAATGAGGGTGAATCTTTCTCATAGCCTGGTTTCTGTGTCTTTCAATGCGGGAAGGTGAGCAAGAGACAGAGAGAGAGAGAGAGTTGCAGAGAGAGGCAAGGGACGAAGGGGGAACAGAGAGATAAGAGAGAGAGAAATTCATTAAGGAGAGAGAGAGAGAGAGGAGAGAGTGAGGATGGAGACAGAGAGAGAAAAAATTTTGTTTAAATTTTTTTTAGGTGCCACGTTAGCAGAATTTTTTTTAAGGTGCCACATCAGCACTTAACGTGTCGTGTGAATTTTTCCATCCAATCTCAGTTAATATTATAAGACAGAGGACTAATTTGTTAGACGGAATAACAATTCAAGAACTTAATTGTTACCGAAAATTTTTGAAAGACTAATTTGTCATTAGCTGAATTTTTCAAAGACGAAAAAAAAGTTTTACTCTATAAAATATAAGTTGTGATCTTTGAATTTGTTTTTTTAGCAAATTATTATAAAAGAATTCAAATAAAATTTTTTAGTTAGGTCATGAGTTTCAAAGACCTCATATTTTACTTTAATCCAAGTCTATTGTTGTTATTCATGATCAGTGGTAAAGTTTTATATAATGACCATCGATCATATTGAACTACAAATGGTCACTACTAGAGGTGTCAAAATGGGTTGGGCCCGTTGGGTTGGCCCGCCCCGCCATGCAAAAGGGTTGGGTTGGGTTAAGGTTTTGCTGGCCCGTTTGGAAGCGGGTTTCTGAGCCCGCCCCGTTTGGGTTGTGGGTTGATGGCGGGGCGGGGCGGGCTGGCCCGCCAGTCTTTTTTTTTTTTTTTTANATTTCTAATCTTTATTATAAAAATTATGTTGTCATGTTGGTATTAATCTTCTTGGACTTATTTTTTAATGATTGTTTATTACTTTGTTAGACTATTTAATTAATTTTGGTTCTCTTAAATAATTTGAATTACGTGATGAAAAATTATTTAATCATTGATTTAGTGTTTAACATTGATTTAAATTGTTATTAGTCACTAATTTTTTTTATTTTTTTNTTTTTTATTTTTTTTTGGCGGGCTGGCCCGCCTAACCCACAACCCACAGTGGGTTGGGTTGGGTTGAGGTTTTTTCAGCCCGCCATTTGGGCGGGCCAGCCCGCCCCGCCCCATTTGGGTGGCGGGTTGAGGCGGGTCGGCCCGTTTGACAGCTCTAGTGTTAAGGCACATATTATTTTTAGGCTAGTGTGATATCAAATTTTACTTGAAATTGCTCATTATTTTGTTAATTTAATTGGGGGTTTGATTTGGTGCCAAGGTAGTTGTTGCGGTATATGAAACTATTTCAAATATTTCCTTGATTGTGTGCCCGATGTATCAACCTGAATTTTATTTCATCACTTGTCAAAGGTTTTGCAATAAATTGTTTTTGTACTCATTTGAATTAGCTTGGTATACAAATAGGTAGACAATTTCAATTAGATTCGTATACCTTTTTTATGGTGTAATAGGTCTAGCATATATTTTTAACAGGTTATTTTGGTGGTAGTTTGACGTGAAAGTTATTGCTAAAAATGATCATTGAGGATGAAGTAGTCCTTAAACGACATGGTGTGATGATTGATGGTGAACCATTAACGCCGCCAATCCATGGACAACATGTCCAGCAAGGTAGCTCAAGTGGGTCAAGCTTCAAAAGGAGTGGATATGCCACATCTGACTATAGTACCCCTAATGTATGCGGTTGTAACAAGAAGGTGACAATGCTTATTTCAAAGACAAAGGAGAACTCAAATCGTCCATTTTGGCGTTGTCCACGTTACAAGGTTTGAGTAGAATTTAATTTCAATTTACATGTGTAATCTAGTATTCTAGTATTTAGGTGGTAATGTATAAATTTTCAAGTTCCCCATTCTAGTACTTTAACAAATTTTGCCTCTGTATATGCAGAATGAAGACTTGTGTTGTGGGTTTTTTCAATGGGTCGATAACTCTGAAGGGGTGGTTCCCAGAACTCCAGGGTCCTACACAACAGACGATAAACGAGTGTTAAAGTTGCAAAAGAAGATAATCAAGGGTCTTCAAAGTGAAGTTATGAAATTGAGGATTGCTTGTACTTTGCTTATTGTTTTGGTGTTCATTGTACTATTCCTTGCTAAATGGAAGTGACCATTTTGTAAATTTGAGACCTGTTGAACATTTATATAATGGAAGTAAATCCTATTATGTAAAGTCCCTGTGTTTTGTTGTGTAATTAAAGGCCCACAAATATTTTGCAATTAGGTAGTCGATGGAATTATAAGTAATCGAAAGTGTAGCTCACAACCTAAATTAAAATCAAATTTTCCACAATAATTAAAAGCAAAATGGGTGCTTACCACCCTAGCCATTTCAATATGAGTGTCCTAAATAGTAATCAACCCTGTAACAACTTTTATCACTCATAAGCACAATGGGGAGGACACAGAAGTAGTCAAAATGGATCAACGTAAATGTCCAAGCGATTTCCTGGGGTATATAATCATTACAAATGCAGACAACATAGTTTTTATTAACAACATATCAACATGGCTGCCCTGATAACAGAGTTCAAAGGGCATCCAACAAAGAGACCACAAAAACTTGCACAATAATAATTGACAATGTTACTGCAATTGTGACAGTGTCAATGATTACAACTTCACAATTGTTACAACAACAACACAAAACAGTAGCAATAACAGTACAAAAAAAAAAAAAAAGCAGAATTGGCCAAAAACAGCAACACCACTCGCTGCACACTGCTTCAACTCATGAAATCAGACATCAGTCAACAATTTCTCTTTCCCCTTCCTTGAAGGTTGAGCAGAAAGGTACTCTGAAAAACCTATTCCTAGTAGCCCTGGTTGCTGCTTGAATGGTGTCTGGTGTCACAGTCTCTTTGTTGGCTGCAACCCTGTTATGTTGTCTTGATCCCTATCAAGAAATGCAAGTATATTCATTGATAAAATTCACCTTTTATATAATGCTATATGTGTGTTAATTAGTGCACTCGATGTAACATTTTACCTCTTTTGATTCTTGTTCTTTAGGTGGAAGGCATTATCAAAGTCATTTTGGAGCCTAACGAAGTGATAAGTGGATTTTATATCCACTATTTAGATGTTATCCGCTTAGTTTTTAGTTAGTTTTTGAGGTAATTATCAGCTTTATTCTCATGTCTGTGTTTATTTTGTAGGAGAATATTAATAGGAGGCCTACGGGAAGAATTGGTAGCATTTCGGTGCTCAAATGGGCAAAATTATGTGTGCCGGGCAGAAAACTAGTGCCTAGGGACTGCAGCAGTGCAATTTTGGCCTCTTGGACAGAAAGTCAGCGCCTAGGCGCTGCATTGCTGCTTCAGGACAAGTTTTTGGCATGTTTTCCTATTTTTTGTAACTTTTTTACCCTAAAAGATTTCCTAATGTAATTAGATTTCCTAGGAACTGTAAATAGATAATTTTAGGACTAGATTAGGGTTCCCAATTGGTCCCTAATTTGTTCCCACATGTTCCAAGCATTGAGAGAGCAAGGAGAAGAGATTGAAGGCTTGGAGTTAGAGATTCAAGGACAGTTTTTCATCCCTACGAGTTTTTTCTTCCCTTTTTCTTCTTGAATCATATTTAAAATTTGTGTTAGCATATTTTCATCTTTTGTCATGAACTAATATTCTTTCTATGATGTAGCCTAACTATGAATGGTTGTAATTTCTTATTGAATTAATCTGTGATTTATCTTTTCTTAATTAAGTATTTATATATGTTCTTAATGCCTCTAATTGTTTGATTACCAATTAGTTGTTAGGTTAATCACAATAAGACCAAAAGAAGATTTGTGCGTTCAATTCGTTGAGATAAATACCATAGGTTGCATGTAGGATAGAAATATACCTCTATGACATGTATAGTCAATTAAAGAGATCCATAAAATTGAATGAATTTTTTGGTAATTTGTAATTTACATAGAAATATAGTAGGTTCATAACTTGAGAATATTTTCATTAGGCATTGAGAGAGGCTAATGAATAAGTTAAGGAATCTTGGCTAGCAATTAGAAAGATAATTCTAGATTAAGGATTTAAGGAAGAAAAATTGGATTAGTTATAATGAAATCGGTAACCCTAAATCTTTTTCATTTGAATTTCTATCTATTTATGTGTTTTTGTCTTTAAATTATTGCTTGACATTTAGTTTTCATTGTCTAGATAAAATTGGGATTGATTCAATTTTGGTACTTAGTAGTCATAACTCTCGTGAAACAATACTTGATTCATCATTATATTACTTGTTTTCTATACGTACACTTGCATATGATTTTTGCAAGACATGAAGCATTAGGACCTGCAATGTTATGCTGTGTTTGTTTTATACGGATTATGAAAATGAGGAATGGCAAGAATTTTCAGAGCAAGGATTGGACAGGTTGTGAGGTGGTGAAGAAAGCATATTTACAATTTACTGAGTATCTTGGATCCTTATTATATTTCTGATTGTTTTCCATGCTTTTTACATGGTGCTCTTGGGTTTTACCCTTGTGTGTTCTTGGTATTTGGGTTTTACTCTTGGCTTTTACTCATATGACAATGACTATGCTGATGAAATGAAAGTATCTTTTCATCCAAGGAATGAGTGAAGTTTATTTTAGGGTTTGCAACTTTTCCAAAAGGTAACGGTAATTAGGCTAAATTGTTGCAAGCCGAAGTGCAATAAACTATATAACTTGGCAACTTCTTTCATCTTGCGAAATCAAGAGAAATTATGAAAGCCACAATCAAATATTTTAACCTGTCCTATATAGGAAACCTACTATACCATTATACAGTCAGTTGATGCCAAAAATGTCCGTGAGAAATTGCGATTTTTCTTGTAATATCTCCTAGTTACTCTTTTACTTTGTGCTCACTAAAAGATTTTTTTTTTCTTTTTTTTACTGGAGGCTACATAAGGGACGTAGCCTATCTCTTCCCAAAATTTCACCCCACCCATACTCAATGGGATTTGAACTGGTACCTCTTTCATAAAATACTAAGAACTCAACCACTGGGGTGTTGTCTTCGGGACAAATAATATTATTTTTATACAAGTTTTATACATATACAAATGCACATTCATTATTTAACAAAGTTAATTTGAATTAAATATCCTAAGCTCAAAAATTTAGTTTTATTTATTTAAAAACAAAAAGTAATTATCTTACACAATAAATCATTTTACTTGCAATATCTGAAAAATAATAGTTCTGCTAGAAAATTTATATAAAAAATAATTGTTGAAAACTTAGGTGTAAGGTGTAAAAAATTAGAGTTTGACAAAAAATATTTAAATGTGTCTTGTATATATATATATATATATAGGAGGTTTCTTAGATAATTTTCATATTTATGTAGTATGTCATACTACATGAGATTAGCCAATATGAGAATAACACATGTGCAAATTAACTGTTTTTAAATTTATTTGAGAAAATGAAATAAATTATATTTATATTTAATAAAATATAAAAATTATATTTATATGTTGCTTTGTGTGCACAGTCANTTTTTTTCTTCTCCTTCTTTGCTAAGATGAGACTAGCAATAAGAGATCATAATACGAGTTTTCGTTTGCCTTTGGAGCCTTTCTAAATTACTTACATCTAAATTTGTCAAATGGGGTAGTTTGAAGAATCTATACTGCTTTTTTTTTTTTTTGTTACATAAGAGTGCAATACACAAGGAAATAGGTGGAAGTATATGACGAAAATAGAACTCATAACATCAAAATTTTCAACTTGTTGGACGCTAAAATCAATGTAATTGATATATTGTGTAATCTTAAGTCTTAACCACTTAACAAAAACTTATTTGTTTTAATACAAAACAGACTTATTTTTGTTGATCAAGTGAAACAAAATTATATTTAGAATTTACTCTTTTTATATGGTTCCAATCTTATACCCTTTGTGAGAGCATGTGATATGAGACTTGTCATTAGAAAAATAATTCTACACACTTAAGTATAAGATGTAAAAACACGCAATTTCTCATAGAAATTTCTCACAGACTAGAATTCTGTGAGAAATTTTTACGGAATTTTGACGGATTAGTATTCAATAGGAATTTCTCATAAAATTTTTTACGGACAATTTTTTCGCGAAAAAATTTTTGTTAGAAAATTGAATTTCTCATGAAAAAGTTTCATGAGATAAATCCAATTAAAATTTACATGAGTTTAGTTATGCTTGTAGAAAAAGTGTCAGTTTACATATATGTGTACAAAAATATTACTCTTACCAATGTTAATTAATTTACTGGTTTTTTTTTTTTTGTTAATGAAATTATTGGTTGATTTAGGTACATGACCAAGTGCTCCAAAATTGGGAAAGCCTTGCAAGGCCCAGGTAGACGAAGTGTATGTAACGTTCAGACCCCACAAAACAAAAAATAAAAAAGACAAAGTGTTATCTTAACCTATATTGCATAATGACCTAACTTTTATTTGACAGTGTTATTTTAAGATACTATTTTTCTACATAACTAGCTCTTTTTTTTTTTTTTAACTGGGAAATGATTAATAACGAGTTAAGTCTGTATAGTGAGAGAAAAAATATGGCATAAAGTAAATTTTTTTGGGTGCATATCATAAAGTAATTTAAAAAGGAGAGAAAAATGAAATCATGGATAAAGAAAGGAAAAGCATAAAAAATTAACTCACATCAAAGTTTAATAATCTTCAGGCACATTATATAAAAATATATATATAATAATCTTCAGGCACATAAATAATATGGGCATAAAAAGGGAGGACGTAAATAATAACTCACATCAAAGTTAAAAAAAATATTGGATTATAGATAAAGAAAGCGAAAGCATGTAGGGTGTTGGGCATAATCATCTTCCATCGTCGTCGAAGTCAATAAGTACATCATCTCTAATGCTGTCATATCCAGTCTTTCACCATGTTCATAAATTCCAGATGTCTCATGGAGCAAATATTCAGTCTCCTCCAAATTAAGCTGTGTGTTACTCTTACGCCATGGATGCTTGTTCATCATCTTTATTCCCTCTAACTCCATTGCCACTTCCTTCATGCTAGGCCTCTCCTCCCCTATTAGCCTCAAGCGCTTTGATGCAAGTACAGCAACTTCCTTCACCTCCTCCTTATTTTCTTCATTCACTATCCCATTTTCGAGAACTGGAAACAAGCAATTCTCTTTGAAGGAAGACAAAAAGTGCATAGCAAGACTTCTTTTCTCTTCCGGCCTATTGAATGAAAGCCCTTTCTCTCCTGTTAGCAACTCCACAAGTACCACTCCAAAGTTATGCATACAGCTCTTCTCAGTGAGTTGACTTGTCTGCATATACTCAGGGTCCAAGTATTCAATAGTTCCTTGCATTGTGGCTATTTCTGCATGGTCAACAGGAATCAATCTTGAAGCTCCAAAATCAGCCACTTTGGCTGTGTAAGTCTCGTCAAGGAGAATGTTTGCAGTCTTGACATCTCTGTGGATTATGGGAATGGAGGTAGCTGAGTGAAGGTATGATAGTGCTCCTGCCGCTTCTGCCACTATCCTTAGACTAATTGTGAATATAATCAAATAGGGTGCCATTGTTAACAAATTCATAAACTAATAAAGGAACTTCTGTTTCTAAACAACAACCTAAGAGCTTGACCACATTCCTATGATTTATTTGGGAGAGAACAACCACCTTGTTAATGAACTGCTCAATTTGGCTCTGATCCACTAGTTTGGACTTCTTGACAGCAACACTCTTGCTATCTATTAGAAACCCTTTGAAAACAGTACCATAGCCTCCTTTGCCTATGATTAAGCTCTCGTCATAGTTTTTGGTAGCCTTCTTTCGCTCCTCTGCTGTGAAAATTTGAGCTGTACTGTGAGTGAAGTCTTCTCTTGTGGAGAGTTACTGTTACAAAATGAAACCTCCATTCTGCCTAAAGAATTTCTCTTTAAGTTTGATGAGTTTTCTTTTCTGATATACCAAGTATATCAAGGACATGCCCACAAGCAGGGCTATAAATCCTGCACCTGCAACTGTATCTGAAAGATGATAGAACATTTCAATGCTTTCTAGGTAGTTCTTTGATTATTGTTTATACTAATGTCAAAAATAGTTAGTAATAAAACTATTCTTAGGACTTCTGCTAACATCTTAAGCTGTTGAGTTTATTTGATTCCTTGCTAGCAACATAATAAATCATATATGGAGCAATAATTGAGAAAAGAAGTAATAATGAAGAAATTAATTAATGTACTTACAGGTTCCTTTCCCGGAATACCCCTTCTTACAAAAACATTTAAAAGATTCATTGGTGTCTTTACAATTAACTTTACTTGTGCAATTAAGGGTTGATATCTCACCTTCGTTGATATCTACGAGTCCATAAAAAAATAGTTACTTTTTTTTCGTGCAAGTCAAATTAGATGAGGATTAACTGAAAGTCTATTGCATAAATACAATTATTACCAATGTTTGTTTAATAACCTATTAACCTTGCCTAATCTGCCCTTTGGATGAAGCTAAACTTACTAAACTTATGGCAAGTCATTTATGTTTTAGGGTCTATTGTTAAAGCACTCATAACTATAGTTTTGTGTTGATCAGCATTTTAAAAACTTTTTTTTAAAAAAATAAAAAAAGAGGCATTGAACACAAGACGTTTTCCTTACGGAAAGACCTTGTGGTTATCTAGTTTACAGACTAGATAGCCCGTCCAATTTTCTTATTTCAATTAATGGACTACTTTTAAGGCTAAGAAGTTGAAGGTAATTTACCTTGGCACCCCCCCCCCCCCCCCCCCCNCCCGCGGGGGGCGGGAGGTATGGGTTTCCTTCATAACCGGTTTACCTATATCCATTGTCTGTGTTAATGCTTTGTGAATCTTCATTCCCAACAGCCCAATCAAACACCATGGAAGCCCTTTAAAAAGGTAGATGCTTCAAATCAGGTGTAGAAAATTTATACTCAATACCATCCCCACCAATTTGTGTACAAAAGAATAGCTGCACTCGTTGAAATCCTCCGCATATTTGTGCTGATCAAAACTGTTTGCTCTCATACTGATGTTCTGTTGAAATAGTTTGTAAATATGTTAATAATTAACCAAGTCCCACATTGGTTAACTTAGAGTATGTAAAAGACTTTATAAATGCAAACTAAAGTTATAAAGTAACTTTAGTTAAATGGGCACAAGCCCATTTGACAAGCCCAAATAGCCTAGCAAGACAAAGTCCATTATTGGTCTTTGATTGGCACTTGGGCACTTGATTGATTTGACAAATATTTTAACATTGGTTTTAATATCTGGATCGGACCGGATCGGGTCGGTTTTACCCGATTCGGATGGTAGTTAATTAAATTAACAGGTTCAGATGAATAAACTCAAATAGACAATTGTGTCTATTTTGAACAGACTGTTGTGACTATTCCGAACAGACAATTGTGACTATTCCGAATAGAAAATTATGTCTATTAATTTCTGACCAATTATATTTGTTCATTCGTGTCTTTTCAACTCTATAAAAGGGAACACCCTAATGCATTAGAATTCACTTTTCCATTGAGAGTTTTTGAGGGCTTTGTTGTATCCTGGGGTAACTTGCTTTTATAGAGAAGCAATATTACACTCAAGACAGTGT
Organism: Cercis canadensis; assembly: GCA_003255065.1. Classification (NCBI taxonomy): domain Eukaryota; kingdom Viridiplantae; phylum Streptophyta; class Magnoliopsida; order Fabales; family Fabaceae; genus Cercis; species Cercis canadensis. The sequence continues at coordinate 104,372 of QAOA01002514.1, forward strand.
AATTGTTCACGCCTCAAAGTCAATCTAATTAGTCTCCATTATCGTTTTTCTAACATGTTCTTCATTCCAAGAGGAATGTCCACCTGGCAACACCCAATCCCTGAACAAGTTTCATTGTTCTCTGCATCGGGTCCGGTACCACATCTTGTTAAGCAACCGGTTGAATAATTTTGACCATTCCGGAAACTATCGAGAAACCCGTAAGTGTCACAGCCAACACTGAAGAACTTGTTCTTTGTGCAAGAAATGGTGTAAGAACGCACCTTGAGAGTGGGCTTGTTTTGACGTTTAGTTTTGACTGCCTGATGTATTGATAGTCAAAATTAAGAAATGAACACGCACTAACAGAGTATTTGAACTGCTGGTTGTTCTGTTATTACTCTCTTGCTGAATTACAAAGCATGCCTTCTTAAATAGGCTTTACACCATAACAAACTAACTTAATAAACTCCTAAATACTAGGCACTACTGCGTACAAAATAAACAAAAAATATCAAGGAACTAGCTAACAACCAGCTAAAGATCAAATACCACAATCAGCTAAAGATCAGGTACCAATAGGAGACTAAGTCAAACACGTGCCACTTTGAATCATTCTCCAACACTCCCCCTTGATTCAAAGTTGCATACACCAAGTTGAGATCTGAGATAAGTATGCTTGCCTTGAGAAATGGACTTTGTCAAAATATCAGTCACTTGTTCATTTGTATTGCAGTACCTCAAGGTAATTAAACCATCTGCCACAAGATCTCGAATAAAATGAACCCGAATATCAATATGCTTAGCTCTTCCATGGTAAGCTGGATTTTTTGTCATGGCAATTGCTGCCTTGTTGTCACAATAAATCTCAGTTGCTTCCCCTTGTTCTTGATTAATATCTACAAGAACTCGCCTCAACCAAATTGCTTGACAAGCTGTTGATGCTGCTGCTGTATATTCAGCTTCAGAGGTAGACAATGTTGTTACTGCCTGCTTCTTTGAACTCCAGCATATTGCAGCTGAACCAAGATAAAAAAACAGAACCAGATATACTCTTTCAATCCTCCAAACAGCCAGCCCAATCACTGTCTGTATACCCTACTAATTTGAACTCTGATGTAGGACCATACCACAAACCAAAGTCAATTGTACCAGCAATATATCGCAGCACCCTTTTTGCAGCTCCAAGGTGATGCTTTGAAGGATTGTGCATAAATCTGGAAATAACCCCAACTGAGAAAGTTATATCGGGCCGTGTATGAGTCAAAAAAATTAAGCCTCCAACCAAACTTCTGAAGTATCTTTCATTTGCTTGCTCAGTACCATCATTAACCTGCAACTTCTCATTTAAATCGGTGTGGCTGCAGTTTTACAATTCAGCATTTTAAACCTTTTTAATAAATCAGTGGCATATTTCTGCGGAGACACAAAGATCCCATCTTCACACTGCTTCACTTCAAGCCCAAGAAAATATTGTAGCTCTCCCAAATTTGTCATCTCAAATTTCTTCTTCATACAAACTTTGAATTCGTTAATAATAAAAGCAGAAGAACCCATATAAATCATGTCATCAACATAAAGGAAAATGATAAGAAAATGATTGTTACCCTGCCTCTTCACATAAAGATTGGGTTCATTCATGCTTCGTTCAAATCCATTCTCACGAAAGTATGAGTCTATCTTGCTGTACCATGCCCGTGGAGTCTGCTTTAACCCGTAAAGAGCCTTTCGCAGCTTGTATACTTTATCTGGTTTGTCTTTAATTCTGAATCCTTCAAGTTGAGAAACATACACCTCTTCTTGCAATTCTCCATTCAAAATGGCTGATTTAACATCGAACTGATAAACTGGCTATTTTAATGGAGCAGCTAGTGCTAGAACAGTTCTCACTGTTTCAAATCGTGCAACAGGAGAAAATGTGTCATAGTAGTCTACTCCATGCTGCTGTGAGTATCCCTTCACTACAAGTCGTGCCTTATGTTTTTGTATGCTGCCATCTGCAAGAAATTTTGTTCGAAAGACCCACTTGACTCCAATGCTTGTTTTTCCTTTAGGAAGATCTACCAATTCCCATGTCTCATTTTTCTGGATTGCTGCAAGTTCTTCTTCCATTGCCTTGCGCCATTCTTCTTTCTGTGTTGCCTCTTGAAAGGTTGTTGGATCAGCAATGAACAAGGTCTGTGTTTCCTCATAGAGCTCAGCTACTAATCGAAACTTTCTTGGAGGAGTTTCATCTTCAGATGAATTTTTGCTACTTGAGCTTGAAGAAGACTTGCTTGGTGAAGTGTGGGTAGATGATTCTGAGGAGTTTGAAGAAGAATGTTGTTGTACTTCAGTTTGTGGAGTTTCAGTTTCAGTTGAAACTTCAAACTGAACACCATTTGAATCTTCATGCCAACTCCAGTTTGCTTCCTCATTGAAAATGACATTCCTGCTTATAATAACTTTGCAACTGATGTGATTATATAGCCTATATGCTTTAGATTGAGAGCAATAACCAACAAAAATACATTTTGTTGATTTATTATCAAGTTTGCTACGATTATGTGAATCAATCAAAGCATAGGCAACACAACCAAAAACTTTTAAATGGCTTACCCAAGGTTTCTTCCCACTCCAAGCCTCATATGGTGTTCGGTTCATAACAGCCTTTGTTGGTGACAGTTTCAACAAATAAACTGCAGTTGCTACTGCTTCTCCCCAAAACTGATCTGGAAGTCTGATACTTGTCTTTTAGGACTATAAAATTCATGCTTCAATATTGAATTCTTACCTGTATTTTGAGCAAATCCTCTCTAAACATGGTGTTTAATCCATAAATTGGTGTTGACAGGTACAAAGATGGGTAATCAAGAAATAAGAAGAATTTGGAAGCAATTCATGAAGCAAATGGCAAGGAAAGCAGCCTCACACCAAGTTTTCATTAAGACACAAGCACAAGCACGGCCGTGTTTCCCCCGTGTCTAACATCCAGAGGTTGTTGCTCAAGCTTATGGACAAACATGGCCTCAGACAAGAACAGACACGGCCGTGTTCAACGCCATGTTGATCAAGTAGAATGTCCAAGAGAACAAAGACCAAGTCTAAGGGTACACACGGTTAAGGCAAGAACAAACACGGCCGTGTGATAGGTCGTGTTGAACAGGCAGAGGATGCACATCAGTGACACGCCCAAGGGCAAGTAGAAACACGGGCCATGTTTGAGGAACACGGGCTGGGACCAGAGAAGAACACGGCCATGTATGAGCTCGTGTTCAATGACCAGAAATGCAACATAAGTGACACGCCCATGTCCAGAAAAGGAACACGGCCGTGTCAGAGCCGTATTCGAGCTATTTCTGACTAAAAGACCTAATTCTGCACAAGTATAAAAGGAAATCTGATGCATGTGTCAGAGGAGGCCGTACTTGGGAAGAAAAGGAGGAGAGGAACTAGAGCAAGAAGGGGAGCAATTGCGACTCGATCGACATATAGTTCTTTCTTCTTCTTCTTCTCTTCATCTCATGTTTAACTTTATCTATTTGCTTTTATTGAATTCAGTTATGAGTAGCTAAATTCTTAGTGTTAGGGGTTTGATGTAATTCAATTGTAATGAGGTTTCAAGATTGAATGAACTTGTTTTAGTACAACTCCTTTTGTTGAATGGAATTTACTGTTATTAATGCCTTTAAATGCTTAGCTACCATTTGAATGGTTAAAAGATTCGTTTCAATACTAGGAATAGTAAGATCCGAATGTGCTCTGTAAATTCTGTCCTAAATTGAGTTAATCTAGGAATAGATAACTTCGTTTAGGTGGTATTAGATTAATTTTCTAGAACTTAATCACCTGGATTAATTAATTGTGTCAAGGAATTGGACAAGTAATTGGTATAGGGAGGATTGTTTCACCAAGGAATTGGGTTCAATCACATTAAGGAAATAAACCAACAACAAAGGAATTGTAACTGAAATAAGTAGTTCAGTATTGTTTCTGAGATTACCTTGTCTATGAGGTAATCGAATTTGCAAGTGAATGAAATCAACCCCTAACCTTTCTCATTCTTATTATCAATCTCACATTTAGATTGTTTCTTAAAGATTGTTTACGATATTGTTCGAGTTTTGTTACTTAGTTTGTTACTTAGTTAATTGTAGTTGCTCATTCTTGGGTTGCCTTCAATCCAAAGTGTTATATTTTTCAAATAGAATCTTTATTGGTAAAATTGGTAATTGCTAGCCTTAATCCTCGTGGGAACGATACTCTACTCATTATTATATTACTTGTGTGACCTGGTATACTTGCCGGAAAAAGTCCCATCAAAGTCCTTTAGCTTTCAGTAAACTTCTTGCCATTTCAACCACTGCTCTATTCTTTCGTTCAGCTACACCATTCTGTTCTAGTGTGTAAGGAACAGTCAGTTCTATGTGAAAACCTTGCTCTTCATAAAACTGATTAAATTTCTGTGATACAAATTCACCACCTAGGTCTGTGCGCAGCACCTTGATGCATTCTCCAGTCTGCTTTTCCACAAGTGTCTTGAACTTCTTGAAGACTTCAAATGTTTCTGACTTTGATTGCAGGAAGTATACCCAGCTCATCCGGCTATGGTCATCTATAAATAAAAGAAAATATCTACTTCCACCAAGCGATTGTGTTTTCATAGGACCAACCAAGTCAGCATGTACAAGCTCAAGACATTTAGTTGCCCTTCTAGACTTCCCCACAGGAAATGGTTTCTTACAGTGTTTCCCATATATACACCCTTCACATACACTTAAAAGACTCAATTTTAGGCAACCCAAAAACCATTTCCTTTTGACTCAATAATTTCAACCCTTTTACATTTAAATGCCCATACCGTAAATGTCATAGTCTAGACTCATTAGCTTCTTTAACTACAAGAGCATGGCTTTCAACACTAGAAACTTCAACTGGACATAATTTGTTTGGTGCCATGCGAACATCAACAATAACTTGATCTGATTTCTTGTCTTTAATCACACAAGAGGAATTATCAAACAAAATATAATAGCCACTAGCCATAAGTTGCCCCACACTTAGCAAATTCTAAGATAAAGTAGGAATAAAATAAACTTTGTAAAGGAGCTTTATGTTACCATGGTCTTCGTTGACTGCAACAGTGCCTTTACCTTCTACTTGCATTTGCTTATTATCTCCAAGCCTCACTTTTAATTTGTAAGACTCATCAGGCTCCTTAAACCATGACTTAATTCCTGTCATGTGATTAGAGCAACCACTATCCAAAAACCAGATATTGTTGGGAGCAGTTGTGTCTTCATGATAAGCCATGAAAAGCTTGAGTTCCTCCTCCTCTTGCTATGCATAACTAGCTTGTTTTTTCATCTTCCAACAGTCAGCCTTTACATGCCCAAAACATTTGCAGTAGTAACATTGCACATCACTCTTGTTGCTTCTCTGGTTTTCAGTTTGCTGCCTCTCATTGTGATACATATAACCTCGCCCTCTGCCACGGCTACTTCTTCCATAAACTCCACCTCTTCCACATCCTCGGCTGCTAACCTCTTTTTGCTGACTTTTCTGGTTTGCCTCCCCCTTCACATGAAAGGCCTTTTTCTTCAATCTTTTCATCTGATGTGTTCACCCTTGCTTCATAGGACTGTAATGATCTCATTAGTTCATCAAATGAGTATGTAGCCAAGTCTTTGGATTCTTCAATGGCTGCTACTATATGATCAAACTTTGGAGTCAAGCTCTGCAACACCTTTGCCACTACAGTTTGATCAGAAACCTCCTCTGCATAGGACCTCATTTGATTCACAATTGCAGCTACCCTTGAATAAAAGTCCTGCATTGACTCTCCATTCTTCATTTGCAAGGTTTCGAAATCCCGGTGAAGAGATTGCAATTTCACCGTGATTACCTTTGCAGAACCTTGATATGCCATTTGCAAGGTTGTCCAAGCTTCTTTGGTAGTAGTTGCTGCTGCAATTTTTGAGAAGATTGACTCATGAACAGCTTGTTGAATGAAGAACAAAGTTTTTGAGTCCTTTTTCTTGTTCTCCTTCAGACTGACCTCTTCATCTAGTTCTAGATATCCATTCTCAACCAGGTCCCACAGCTCCTGAGACCTGAACAATGTCCTCATCTTAATACTCCAGAATTCATAGCTTTCACCTTTGAATACTAGAATGGTTGGCAGAGAGACACTCACAACACTGCCGTTGGTTGCCATGAATTTTACGCCCTGTCACAACCGAACCGTGCTCTGATACCAATTTGATAGTCAAAATTAAGAAATGAACACGCACTAACAGAGTATTTGAACTACTAGTTGTTCTTTTATTACTCTCTTGCTGAATTACAAAGCATGCCTTCTTAAATAGGCTTTACACCATAACAAACTAACTTAATAAACTCCTAAATACTAGGCACTACTGCGTACAAAATAAACAGAAAATATCAAGGAACTAGCTAACAACCAACTAAAGATTAGATACCACAATCAGCTAAAGATCAGGTACCAATAGGAGACTAAGTCAAACACGTGCCAGTTTGAATCATTCTCCAACATGTATAACAAACTGAGGAGACGAAAAATGACACTTTCAGTTCACCTTGGACGGATATGTTTAAAACTGGGATATTCCCCAGAAGTAATGTGGAGTTTACACAAGTGAGCTTAAATGCTTTGTCTAAGAAACAGTTTTGATCAGTTGTAGATGATTTGCCTGTGCCAAATGGATATTTGATTGTAACATTTCTGCATGTGAGGTTGCAGCCAGGCAAGGCCACCACTATTTCTTCTGTCTAGAATGCAGACATTAAGTTAGTTATTTTAATAGGGTTTTCTTTCTATTTTCCTATACCTTAGTTTTTTTTTTCTCCCTCCTCTTTCTTAATTGCCGGTCTATGATCTGTAACATGTTTAATGAATTGATATATGTTTTTTGCATATGAAAATGGTTTCTTATGCTTAAACCAATTATAAACTCTCTTTTTTTATTAGAAATGTAACTTCATTGTATTAAGCCAATTGGCACTTACACAATAACAAATAACACCATATAAAATTCTCACTACAATATTTCTTGAAATTCACAAAGCTAATACCACAAAGTAAACTTCTATATTTTTCTTCCTATACTAAAAGACAAATAAACGCATGATTCCAAGTCTTAGCAAAACAGAGGCCAATGACAATCGATGACAAATTATCTTTAATAGCGGAGAAAAACACTAAATGTGCTGCAGCAAGGTTAAACGCTTGGTTTACCTGAAGTATTATATTTACATAACACATGAAATATGAAATAAAAATTGAGATCTACCCAAAATAGAGGTTCAATATGATGGATTAACCCCCTAGAATATCATATCTGCCTTTGAACAAGGAGAGGGTAAAACACAACTAACAAATTGGAACAATTTATTGAAAGAAAAAATCAAAACACCTAAAAAAACAAAACAATTGAATAAAACAGACAAATAGAGTTGTTGCCACACAAAGTGGCGGTGGCAGCCCCAAAGCGGAGCACAAGAAAAGGAACAAGAGAAAGAGACAGAAACCTTACAAGAAGGAGAAGAGGAGAAACAAGAAAAATGCTGGACTTACTGGAAAAAGCCACACCTAAGCGCAGTGGAGAAGCCAGACCTTGAGGAGAAAAGTTGTAGAGGCGGGGAATTTTTAGAGAGAAGGGAGAGCTTCTCTCTCAAACCCTAGCCGCCCATAAAAATTGATTGACGGAGAAAATAGTATGCACCCTTTGTGGCTAGCTAATAATGGATTGTGGGAACTGGGTGTTACGTTCTTTGTTGCTCAAGAGTGGAAAAGTTATTTTCTTAAATTTCATTTCATGTTATTCAGAGGATTATTTTAGGAATTTTATGTTACTATTAGCATGTTGTTCTCAATAATACATTTATCTGCAACTTTAGTCTTTGACAATATCCCAATTAAAAAAAAAAACTATTAATCTTTGATAAAATTTTAAGATTTAAATCTATTTAATGCATGCTTAAGCTGTTGGAGCTTCTTTTGTATTGTGTTTGAGAAGTTGTTGAAGTCAAATGTTGAAAGTTTTGCTGTGAGGCTGAGAACAAGAATGGAAAATGAAGAAAAGAAGAAAACATATGGCTACAATTATGAGAAAAGTTTGATAATTTGTATGAATTCTATGGTTACAACTATTAGTATAGTATGATAAGTTGCTTCCAGATACTTCCTGTAAGATTTTGCTATATGTATGTCACAAATAATGACACTGTAGGAGCAGTCATTCCTTCACTAACACTATTTTTAATTTACATCTTTTTCCCTTTGATTTGTCTTTCAATTTCCTTTCATTGGTCTATCTTCTTTTTTATTAGGTATAATTTCCTTTTTGATTTTGTTATATGGGTTTTTCCTTAATTTATTATCAATGTAGGTGTGGCACTCCTTTGCTTATTTTGAATAGAAATTTTCTTTCCTTCTGTTACTTAGTGGTTATCAATTGTAATTTCTTTACTTTTTTTACTTCATGTTTGTGAAAAGTGTTGAAAGGTTTAGGCTGCTTAGCTATTGCTGAAAATTTTGGTCTTTATTATGTTTCTTGAAATGGTCAGTATAGTTATATAGTGGTTGTAAACATGATAAGGTACCAATGAATGTGTTAATTAAAACCATATTCAGTTTTTTTTTTATTTAGTTTAGTAAAAAGAGTAAAATCATTTTTTTGTCCTTGAAAAATTGGTCGAATGACAAGTTAGTCATTCATTAATTTTATTGACAATTTAGACTTTGAATTTTCATTCCATTTTCCAATTTAACCCTCTATTAGGGTCTATTAGTAAGACTTAATAGAAATGGCCATGTAGCACGTTAAGTGCTGATGTGGCCGTTAGTTGATGATTTGACAAGTTGATCTGGCAGTTAGTCTAGTTGCTGATATGTCCAAAGTAAAACGACGACTTTAAGAACAAATATCCCTCTCTCTTCCCCTTCTCTCTCATTTTTCTCTCTCTCTCTTCCCCTCTTCTCTCATTTCTCTCTCTTCTCTTCCCCATGTCTCTCATTTCTCTCTCTCTCTTCCCCTCCTCTCTCATTTCTCTCTCTCTTCCCCATCTCTTTCATTTCTCTCTCTCTCTCTTCCCCTCCTCTCTCATTTCTTTCTCTCTCTTCCCCTCCTGCACAGTCACACCAGGCCACGTTTCTCTCTCACTTTCATTAACATTCATGGCCTTTAAATAGCTACAAACTAAACTAACAAACTGCAGAAAAGACAAGCTGCTACGTGCTATAACAAAAGCTGTTAAACGTGCTGGAATTTATGTCATGTTATCAAATATATATGCCGAAGAAAAACAATGGGAGTCAGTGAATTATATATGAGGCCTCATGAGGAAATGGGGCTTGAAGAAAAAACATGCTTATAGTTTGATTTGTATGAAGCCATGCATGTGACTTGGGTACATGTGACTCAGGACTAAGTCAACTTGACGTGACTCGGGGTACATGTGACTCAGTTCCTTTGTTGCACGATGGGTTGTTCTAGTGACCAATAAAGATGCAGGAATCAACTTGGAGTTCTTGTAATATGGCTAGTAGATCATATGCGAAGCCTTCAACAGTGGAGTACCATTCAAAGTTGAAGTATTCAGGGTTAGTGGTACTCGCGCCCATATTATCGTATAAAATTACACGATAACAATCAACAAGATGAGGTACTAGGTGCTTCCACACCAATTGGTCTGTGCCAAACCCATGAGCTAGGACTACGAACTGATTCCTTGTTCCAACTACTTTCACATTATGAGCTTCTTCCATTATCCCCATTTTCTTTGTATATGTGTGCCTCTATTTTTCTTTCTGCTAAGTTGAAAAGAAGGTAGCTGTATGGAGAATTTCAAAGTCTGATGGTTGTTTTGTTTTTCTTTTCGGTTTGGCTTTGTTTCACCCTTTAATCGGTGTTTTAAGGGAGAATAACATGGTTGAGTAAAGAAAGTGGGGATGCATTTATGTTTCCCAGCATCGCATGCGATATAAAACTTGCATATCGTGGAAGGTACAATACCACGTGAGGACTAGGTTGGGCCAACCTATGGTGTACCCGTTGTTATGCCAATAGCAGCGCCGAGTAGCTAAGTTGGTATGGAAGAACTGCTGCACCGCGGGAAATCCTTCTAAGAGAGAGAGAGAAATGAGAGACACAGGAAAGAGAGAGAGAGATGAGGGGAAGAGAGAGAGAAATGAAAGAGATGGGAAAGAGATAGGGAGATCTGTTCTTAAAACGTAGTCGTTTTACTTTGGACATATCAGCAACCACCCCAATTGCCACGTAAGCTTGCCAAATCATCAACTAACGGCCACATCAGCACTTAATGTGTCACGTGGCAATTTCTATTAAGTCTCACTAATGGACCCTAGTAGAGAACTAAATTGGCAAACAAAATGAAAATTTCAAGACTAAATTGTCAATAAAAATTAATGAAGGACTAACTTGTCATTTGACTAATTTTTCAAGGACAAAAAAAAAGTTTTACTCTAGTAAAAAAATTAATGCCTCCCTCTGTATTGTTTTATAGGAATTCTATGATACCATATAAGTATATCATACTATATGATACTTGTCTTTTAGGACTATAAAATCCATGCTTTGATACTAAATTTTTACCTGCATTGTGAGCAAATCCTCTCTAAACATGATGTTTAATCCATAAATTGGCTTTGACAAGTAAAAAGATGGGTAATCAGGAAATAAGAAGAATCTGGAAGCAATCCATGGAGAAAATGACAAGGAAAGTAGCCTTACAACAAGTTTGTAGGTAGACACGGGCAGGAACACGGCCGTGTGTACCCCGTGTCTAACATCCAAAGGTTGCTGCTCAAGCTTATAGGCAAACACGGCCTCAGACAAGAGCAGACACGGCCATGTTCAAGGCTGTGTTGATCAAGCAGAATGTCCAAGAGAACAAAGATTAAGTCTAAGGGCAAATACGGTCAAGGCAAGAGAAGAACACAGCCGTGTAATAGGCCGTGTTGAACAGGCAGAGGCTACAAAGAAATGACACGCCCAGAGCAGAGAAGAGCACGGGCCATGTCTAAGCGACACAGCCAGGACCAGAAAAGAACACGGTCGTGTATGAGCCCGTGTTCAATGACCAAAAATACAACATAAGTGACACGCCCATGTCCAGAAAAGGAACACGGCCGTGTCAGAGCCGTGTTCGAGCTATTTTTGACTAAATGACCTAATGCTGCACAAGTATAAAAGGAAATCTGATGCATGTGTCAGAGGAGGCCGTACTTGGGAAGAATAAGAGCAGAAGAACCAGAGGAGGAAGGGGAGCAATTACAACTCGATCGACATAGAGTTTCTTCTTCTCCTTCTTCTTTTCATCTCATGTTGAACTTTACCTATTTGCTTTTATTGAATTCAAGTATGAGTAGCTAAATTCTTAGTGTTAGGGGTTTGATGTAATTCAATTGTAATGAGGTTTCAAGATTGAATAAACTTGTTTTAGTACAACTCCTTTTGTTGAATAGAATTTACTGTTATTAATGCCTTTAAATGTTTAGCTACCATTTGAATGGTTAAAAGATTCATTTCAATACTAGGAATAGTAAGATCCGAATGTGCTCTGTAAATTTTGTCCTAAATTGAGTTAATCTAAGAATAGATAACTTCGTTTAGGTGGTATTAGATTAATTTCCTAGAACTAAATCACCTAGATTAATTAGTTGTGTCAAGGAATTGGACAAGTAATTGGTATAGGGAGGATTGTTTTACCAAGGAATTGGGTTCAATCACATTAAGGAAATAAACCAACAACAAAGGAATTGTAACTGAAATAAGTAGTTCAGTATTGTTTCTGAGATTACCTTGTCTATGAGGTAATCGAATTTGCAAGTGAATGAAATCAACCCCTAACATTTCTCATTCTTATTATCAATTTCACATTTAAATTGTTTCTTAAAGATTGTTACGATATTGTTCAAGTTTTGTTACTTAGTTTGTTACTTAGTTAATTGTAGCTACTCATTCTTGGGCTACCTTCAATCCAAAACATTTATCTTTCCAAATAGAATCTTTATTGGTGAAATTGGTAGTTGCTAGCTTTAATCCTCGTGGGAACGATACTCTACTCACTATTATATTACTTGTGTGACCTGGTATACTTGCCGGAAAAAGTCCTATCAAGTTTTTGGCGCCGTTGCCAAGGATTAACGGTATATTAGCAATATTAATAGTAACCAACTAGGTCCTAATTTGGATTTTGAAATTCTTGTTAGTAAATCTGGTTCAAATATTTTATCCGTTGTTAACTTGTTTCTCTCAATTGCTTATCCTACTTTAATCTTGGTGTATGCGAGGTACTTTGGATTCTAGCTCATTAGCTTTTGATCCTGAGATTGAGAGAACAACTCGAAGACTTCGCAAGCAAGCTAAAGGAGCAAGACAAGCACAACCGACAGTTATGGCAGAACAAAACCAGAATCCTCTAGTGCACAATAATGGCAATGGAGTTGCACAAAACCCTCCACCTCGAATGCTCATGGAGTATTCCATCCCAACAGCCGCAGGATGTGGAGCGAGTATAACAGGACCACATGTTCAAGCCAATCACTTTGAACTCAAACCAGCTGTGCTTCAGCTAGTACAGGACAATCAGTTCAGTGGAAGTGTGCTAGAAGATCCAAATGGACATATAGCAAACTTTCTGCAGATTTGTGACACGGTGAAGTTGAATGGGGTCAGTGATGATGCAATTCGACTCAGGCTCTTTCCTTTTTCTGTGCGAGATAAGGCCAGAAGCTGGTTGGATTCTCAACCAAGGGGCAGCATCACCACTTGGTCAGATTTGGTGAATAAGTTTCTCGCTCGGTATTTCTCTCCTTCCAAATCAGCAAGGTTGAGGACAGAGATTACTTCATTTCGCCAACAAGATGGAGAATCGTTGAGTGAGGCTTGGGAGCGGTACAATGATATACTGAGGAGATGCCTGCATCACTCTTTTGAATTTTGGATCCAAGTCCAGAGTTTTTACAACGGTATGCTTCCTCACACAAAGGCAAATGTGGATGTTGCAGCAGGAGGAGCTGTGAATTATAAAACTCCGGAGCAAGCCAGGGACTTGTTTGAGAAGATGGCTTGTAATGACTACCAGAGTCAAGGAGAGAGATCCATAGTCAAGAGAGGCGTAATGGAAGTCGGGACACTAGATGCACTGTTAACCCAGAACAAGTTATTAACACAGCAGGTGGCTGAGCTGTCCAAGAAGTTTGAGATTGTCAACGTGAATGCAGTCAACTTCTCTCCACCAGTTTGTGACTTTTGTGCAGGGAACCATATTAATGGAGAGTGCCCGGGCAACATGTTTTGCCCTCCAGTGTCTCAAGAGCAAGTGAACTATATGAGAAATCCTCCAAGACCTCAGAATAATCCTTATGCTCCTACATACAATCCGGGGTGGCGGAATCACCCAAATTTCTCATGGGGTAATCAAGGAAATCAATAGGGTTCCCACAAACCTAACTACTCATATCAGTCCCCACATCAGACAACTCAAGGTCATGCTTCACAATCTCAAACCAATGAGAAGAGTTCTTCTTTGGAGAATGCACTAGAGAAATTGACCACTCAAACCTCGGCTTTCATTCAGAAAACTGCAACGTTTATGGAGGAAACCAGGAGCGGGTTCAGAAATCAAGATGCATCAATTCGAAAGTTGGAAACTCAAGTGGGACAGATAGCGAGACAATTGGCAGACAGACCTCAAGGGTCCTTGCCCAGTGATACTATTTCAAATCCTAAGGAGCATGTGAAGGCTATAACTACAACGAGCGAAAAAGTGTTGGAGCCCATCCCAAGACAAGAAACACCAGAAGAGGAAGATGGTAAGGTCACTAGGACAAATGGGAACACAGCATCTAGCCGTCCCACAGAGGCAGAAAGTAAAGAAGAAGGGGAGAAATTGACCAGACCTTGTGCTACAATGCCTCCAGTCAAGGTACCTTTTCCTCAAAGGCTCAAGAAACACCAGGATGAAAAGCAATTCAGCAAGTTCTTAGAGGTTTTCAAGAAATTGCAGATAAACATACCTTTTGCTGAAGCGCTGGAACAAATGTCATCCTATGTTAAATTTATGAAGGATCTTCTGACCAAGAAAAGAAGAATCGGAGATGATGAGACAGTCATGTTGACTGAGGAGTGTAGTGCTATTCTACAGAGGAAATTGCCTCCAAAGCTCAAAGATCCTGGAAGTTTCTTCATTCCGTGCACTATTGGAGACATCACTTTTGGGAAGGCATTATGCAATCTGTTAGCAAGTGTGAGTCTCATGTCTCTGTCCATCTTCAAGAAGTTGGGAATTGGTCAAGCAAAATCCACTATGATTACGCTTTAACTTGCCGACCGGTCTATCAAACATCCCTACGATCTAGTAGAGGATGTCTTGGTTAAGGTTGACAAGTTCATTTTTTTGGTGGATTTTGTTGTCCTAGACATAGAGGAGGATAGAGAGATTCCACTGATCTTGGGACGGCCATTCCTAGCTACTGGGAGAGCATTGATAGATGTAGCTGATGGGACTTTGACTCTGAAAGTTCAAGATGAGAATGTGATCGTGTTCAGTGCGATGCAACACCCTATGGAGAAAGAAGAATGTTTCCGCCTGAATATTCTGGACTCTATCATTGCTAGCACGTTGAGGGAGAATCTGACTTCTTGTCCTCTTGAAAGAGTCTTGGTGGATGCAGTGACCATGATTGATTTAGCAGGAGATTCAGCATGCGCAGAACATGTAGCATTATTAGATGCTCTACCATCGTATTCGACATCCGCACCACCTAAGCTAGAAGAATTAAAAAGGGATGTGAATCAAGAGCAATCTCTAAAAGTTGAGCTCAAGCCACTGCCGCTGACTTTGAAGTATGTCTTCCTTGGTGAGAATAATTCCTCTCCCGTTATCATCAATTCCGAATTAACTAAGGTTAAGGAGGAAAAACTGTTACGGGTGTTGAGGGAGTATAAGAGCGTCATTGGATGGTCGATTGCTGATTTAAAAGGCATCAGTCCATCCTTTTGTATGCACAAGATCCTCATGGAAGAGAACCATAAAGCTGTCGTACAATCCCAAAGGAGACTGAATCCAATCATGAAGGAAGTAGTGCAAAAGGAAGTGGTAAAACTCCTAGATACTATAGTTATTTACCCTATCTCGGACAGTTCATGGGTGAGCCCAGTTCAGGTGGTGCCCAAGAAAGGAGGGACAACAATGGTGATGAATGAAAAGAATGAACTAATTCCCACTAGAACAGTCACGGGATGACGCGTATGCATCGACTACAGAAAACTGAATGATGTCACGATGAAGGACCATTTCACTCTCCCATTTATAGATCAAATGCTGGAGCGCCTAGCCAGTCATGAGCATTACTGTTTTCTGGACGGATATTCGGGTTACAACCAGATTGCCATAGCTCCGGAGGATCAGGAAAAGACCGCCTTCACTTGCCCCTATGGAGTGTATGCATATCGAAGGATGTCATTCGGATTGTGCAATGCCCCAGCCACTTTTCAAAGGTGTATACTTTCCATATTCTCTGATTTATAAAAAAAATTTATGGATGACTTTTCTGTTTTTGGCTCTTCTTATGATATATGCTTGCATAATCTGTCTTTAGTGTTAAAAAGATGCCAAGAAACTAATTTGGTTTTGAATTGGAAAAAGTATCATTTTATGGTCAGAGAGGGGATTGTCTTAGGACATAAAATTTCTTCCAAGGGGATAGAGGTAGATAGGGCTAAAGTAGAGGTGATTGAAAAATTACCCCCTCTTACTAATGTAAAAGGGGTGCGTAGTTTTTTGGGACACGCTGGCTTTTATAGAAGATTCATCTAGGATTTTTCTAAAATTGCTAAACCCATGTCTAACCTACTTGTTAAAGATGAAACTTTTGCTTTCAATAAGGAATGTCTGTTAGCTTTTAATACATTGAAGCAAAAGTTGATTACTGCCCCTGTGATGATTCCACCTGATTGGGATTTACCTTTTGAACTTATGTGTAATGCTAGTGATATAGCTGTAGATGCTGTTTTGGGGCAGAGAAAAAACAAGTTATTGCATGCCATATACTATGCAAGCCATGTGCTAAATTCTGCTCAACTTAACTATGCCACTACTGAAAAAGAGTTGTTAGCTATTGTTTTTGCATTTGATAAATTTCGCTCTTATTTAGTAGGTGTCAAGGTTATTGTATATACTGATCATGCAGCTTTTAGGTATCTCTTTGCTAAACAGAATTCCAAGCCTAGGCTCATCCGTTGGATCTTGCTGTTACAAGAATTTGATCTTGAGATCAAGGACAAGAAAGGCATGGACATTGTGGTAGCTGATCACCTGTCTAGGATTGAGCAACAAGAGTAGAACCAAGCTCCACCTCTTCCTATTAATGAGGAATTCCCAGACGAGCAGCTCTTTGCAGTGCACAGCTTGCCATGGTATGCTGATTTTGCTAACTTTAAAGCTGCTAAGGTCCTACCTGTGGATCTAAACTCCCAACAATTAAAGAGATTCTGTCATGAGGCTAAGTTCTATGTATGGGACGAACCTTATTTGCTGCAAAAATGTGTTGACGAGCTCTTGAGGAGATGTGTACCACAAGAAGAGGTGAAGGATATATTGTGGCATTGCCATGCTTCAGACTATGACGGCCACTTCAGTGGAGATCGGACAGCTGCAAAAGTTCTCCAATCAGGATTCTACTGGCCAACAGTCTTCAAAGACGCCTACGACTATGTGAAGACGTGTGACCGCTGCCAAAGGACTGGCAACATCTCAAAAAGGCATGAAATGCCTCTAAATTCAGTACTAGAAGTTGAATTGTTTGATGTTTAGGGAATAGATTTCATGGGTCCTTTCCCATCATCATACTCTAATGAGTATATTCTGGTCGCAGTTGATTATGTGTCTAAATGGGTTGAAGCAACTACCACCAGAACCGATGATGCTCAGGTAGTTATGAGTTTCCTCAAGAAGAATATATTCTCAAGATTTGGAGTTCTAAGAGCTTTGATCAGTGATGAGGGCACTCATTTCTGCAACAAGCGAATGGACGCTTTACTGAGCAAGTATGGAGTAAGGCACCGCATAGCAACTTCATATCATCCACAAACCAGTGGTCAAGTTGAAGTGTCAAACAGAGAGTTGAAGAGGATTCTTGAGAAGACTGTCAGCGCCTCTAGAAAGGATTGGGCCCTGAAGCTCGATGATGCTCTTTGGGCATACTGCACTGCATTGAAGACACCTCTTGGCATGTCCCCGTACCAGTTAGTGTATGGCAAGGCTTGTCATTTGCCTATAGAATTGGAGCACAAAGCATGGTAGGCCACTAAAATCCTTAATTTTGACCTGGCAAAAGCAGGGGAAAAAAGGGTCCTTCAACTTCACGAATTGGATGAATTCAGATATAAAGCTTATGAGAGTTCCAAGCTTTACAAAGAGAAGACAAAGCGATGACATGATAAGAGAATCATCCAAAGGATTTTTGAACTAGGACAACAAGTCTTGCTGTACAATTCAAGATTGAGACTCTCCCCGGGAAAGCTGAAATCAAGGTGGTCAGGACCATTTATGATTAAGACAGTATATCCTTATGGAGCTATTGAGGTGGCTGACATGGAAACGAGAAGGAGTTTCAAGGTTAATGGACAACGACTTAAGCATTATTGGGGAGATGGGGTTAAACACCAGATTTCTTCAATGATCCTCACTGCATTAGCATAATCTCCAAGATAATCCAGCTGAGGATTTTAAATTAAGCACTTCTTGGGGGGCAACCCAAGTTTTTAACTCTTTGTCCTTATTTACTTTTAGTTGTTTTCATTGTGTCCTTGTTTTTCATCTTCATTTTTGTCATTTTTGTTCATTAAATTTTGCTTTTGGCATATCAGGAGAGAACACGGCTAGTGACACGCCCGTGTTATGACCCGTGTTCACCATACATAGAGCTCAGGAAGACTACACGGTTTGAAACACGCCCATGTCATGACCCGTGTTCACCATATAGAGAGCTCAGGAAGACTACACGGTCTGGACCACGCCCGTGTTCACCATACAAAGAGCTCAGAGGAGATACACGGGCATACACATGGCCGTGGCAGTGAGCGTGCAACTCTCACAGGAATCCAACAGGCAGACATGGTCTCTGACACGCCCGTGTTCATCCCCGTGTCACTTACCCAGAATTAATTGTCAATAGACACGCCCATGTGTTGTCTCAAGTAAGTATTTAATTTTGCCATGTCACGAAAACAGTCACTAACACGGCCGTGTTGTGACCGTGTCACTTAATTTAAATATTCTCACTTTGGACACGGCCTGAGACACGGGGAGGTCACCCCCGTGTCACTTAAACACCCCACATGTTTTCCCCATGTCTCTCCCTTAAAGCACGACACGCCCACAGAACACGGCCGTGTTGTGGGCGTGTCAATCAGAAACTTTAAAAAGCTCAGTTCGAGGGCCATTCAATCACTTCAGAAATCCCTCTTCTTTTCATTCTCTCTCAAATCCCTAGCTATTCCAAGCATTCCACACCCATTTCCGGCCAATCCCTCTCCTCAAAGCCCCAAATTTCTTGCTTGAATCAAGTTTCCACACCAGCACTCTCTGTTATTTTCTGCATTCTTCACAAGTTCAATTTCTGCTCATTCCTTGCTTCATCCACAGGTATGTATTCATTCTTCATTTTAGTTTATCACTTATGCCTGTTTGATTGAGAAGTATTGTTGAGCTTTACTTGCTTTATTTAGTATATGAATTGGGGGAAGGTTGATTGTCCCATGAATAACTGTTAATACAACTGAAATAACTCCTGCATAATCTGCATTGAGTTAGGGAATGTAGGATATCATTTTATTCATGATTGACTGTGAGAATAAATCATTGTGGAAATGAATGATGATTGCTTTTGTAAAGTTATCATTGATAACCCTTGCTGTGGGGAAGTTAAATTGGTTATTATTACCTTGTTGTGGGATATCTGTTGATTGACTATGAAATTTGAGGGACTTTACTGATGTAGAAATTAGCATTCAGTTTGATGTTAGAAATTGGACTTATGATAATGAGATAAGATTAGAGGGATAATGTGGGGCACTGAATTGGTATGTTGAATTGCAATTTTTCTACCCTCCTGCCTTGTGTGTCAGTCATTGTTGAAATATTGATGTTAGCATTGTGTGGGGTTAGTAAACATGTGGGAATTAGCATTTGATTTGATTAACTGCTGGTAGAAATTTAAATCTAATTCTATTGTATTGATGCTGTGGGAATGGCCAGTGAATAAATCTATGCATGTACTGATGTTCTGAGAATGCTTGCTGAATTTCTGTTTTGAGACTTGCTGTTTTACCACACAGACATGCATTTTCCCATTCTAAAATTCCCCAATGTTCTGCAACAACTGGAATTTGCATGCATGTTCTATTTTTTTTGGTACCACTATTGTGTGCTCATTTGTCCATGTATGGTAACTTACTGAATTTGTTTTTATAGGACACCAACATGACAAAGCGCACTGATGATGCTCAACCACGCCGGGAGAAGTTGAAGACGAGGAAGAACCGTCCAAACCCCCCAGAGTCACCTTCTCCACCTGTTAAGAAGAGAAGATCAGGAGCCGTAGACACTTCAGTTCATCCATTCCTCAGATTCCAAGGGGCTGAGCACCAAGAGTGGCTAGCCAAGCTTTCCACCAAGTCATTTGAGCCCAGCCGATACCCGGTTTGGCTAGTGTTGCAGAAGCTGGGAATTGATGAGGAGATTCGCCAACTCCTCAGTCCAGGACAGTGAGGACAGATCTTCGAGCTCCAGGAACCAGCTTATAGAGAACTCACCTTGGAGTTTCTCGCAACTGTGGAGATCAACACCACTTTCACTGCTGCCAACACTACGTGGTACGAGCCAGACACGATCAGATTCCGTCTCGGCTCGTTCATGCATAGAATGAGCCTTCAGGAGTTCACTGAGGCAGCAGGGCTAGCTGGAGAACAACATACAGCACTCAGACCAGAGAACACATTCTGGCTGGACTGGTCCTTTACCAACAAAGACCCGGCAGAATGCTGGCTAGAAGTAAGCACTGAAGCCACTTACGAAGCCAAACGGTCCAAGGCATCCACCCTCCGGTCACCAGCACTTAGATACATCCACAAGTTACTGGTGCACTCATTGAACGCCAGACAGGAGAGCACAGGCGTGGTGAGTAAGAGGGACCTCTTCTACCTCCAATGCATCAAGGAGAAGAGACATTGCCACCTGGGGTATGCCTTCATCCAGTTGATCAAGGGCTATCTCCAGCGAGGCAACTTTGGCGCCATCGGCGGAGCATCTGTCATCACCCGTCTCGAGCATAACCTGGATGTGTTGGGTGACGAGTTTACCCTTACGGTCGCTTGTCGACCTTTGCCACTAGGCATGGACACCCTGAGGGCAATGGGGATGGTGGAGTGCCGTACTGACAGTCAGGGCACTTACTTTGCCCTAGCCGGTGCTCCACCACGCGCGGTACCTAGCAGTCCACCAGTTGAGGAGCCAGCAATGGAGGCCCTGGTGAGCGATGCACCACCACCATCTGAAGAACCACCGGTAGCCGGGCCAAGCACCTCCGCACCTTCCCCGCCACAACCATCTCTTGCTATCCCGTCCACCGAAGCTGACGAGGAAGACAGGAAACCAATAGTCCTCGAGAGGCAGTTGGCTTGGATCGAAGTCGAAGTCAATGGCACAAGAACCCGAGTCAACCGCCTGATCTTGGACAACCGGCGGGAGCGTCATCATAGGCATCAATGGATGTCCTATGAGCTGACACATCACCAGTGGGTGCAATCCACTCTACAGATGATGTGTCAGTCCTTAGGACTCCAGCCTCCACCGCCACTTCGTCTGCCTACCTTTCAGGATCCAGGGGACGATGCCGACATCACCCTGTCGATAGAGCATATTCGTCCACCATGCACCGCATCCCGACCACCACGGTCTGACTCTCCTCCACCAACCGACCAACATTCTGACGCACCATCCAGGGAGTAGTTTAGACTATTTTCTAAATTTCTATTCATTCATTTATTTTTCAATGCATGTTGATTCTGCTACTGCATTCACCATTGATTTGTGTGCTGGTCTTTATGGACATTGCCTTTACTTTTCTTCTTCTTATCTCTATCTCCATTCATTGTGGACAATGCATGATTTAAGTGTGGGGGATAAAATTGTATAAGACTAGATATAGGTATATGCACTTGAGTCCTCTGGCATGTAGAACAGGAATAATGTACCTCTGGAATCTCCTGGATAACTGGTTTTGAAGTGTACTTAAGTTTTTATGCTTAGTAGTCTACTTTGAGGCTTGCTGCATTAGGAAGTAACTATTGAAGTGTAATGGACTTAGGAGTGCTAGAAATTAGTTTACACTTGCTAAACTTAAAGTTTGTAGTTAAAATACCCTGTGCTGAATACTCGTCTTTCATGGTTGTTTTAGTTTTAAAAAAAAAAAATTATTTGATTTCGAGTGGTGATCCATTATGAGTATAGTGGGGCTCTGCTCCTCTACCTTCTGTGCCTGAAACTGGAGAAGGATATGAGTATGTCAATGAAGCATAACTAGTTGAATGTGGGTCGCAGGCAATGGCCGGACACCACATCCTAGGACCCCTAACTATGCAAGAAAAGAAAACAAAAAAAAAAAGAGAAAAGAATGACACTTGAGTTCTTAGCTTTGAGTATTGTTATTTTTGTTTGTTATTAGAATAGAGTAATAAACACAGGGTAATTCTTTCTAGATACTGAGAGTGTAGCTAAGGCAAACTGTTAAGCAATGATTGAGTCCATAAACTGAAGTAGAAACTGAATAATGCAGCTGCTCATTGTAGGGTGCCTTGCATAATTTTTCGTAGAAATGGAATTGTCTGTCCAGGGAGAGCATCTAAGGCACATGTTCTAGTTTTCATTGCTTGAGGACAAGCAAATGTCTAAGTGTGGGGATATTTGATACTTGTCTTTTAGGACTATAAAATTCATGCTTTGATACTAAATTCTTACCTGCATTGTGAGCAAATCCTCTCTAAACATGATGTTTAATCCATAAATTGGCTTTGACATGTACAAAGATGGGTAA
Source organism: Cercis canadensis (assembly GCA_003255065.1). Taxonomy (NCBI): domain Eukaryota; kingdom Viridiplantae; phylum Streptophyta; class Magnoliopsida; order Fabales; family Fabaceae; genus Cercis; species Cercis canadensis. The sequence goes on from QAOA01002514.1 coordinate 126,474, forward strand.
TCAGGAAATAAGAAGAATCTGGAAGCAATCCATGGAGAAAATGGCAAGGAAAGCAGCCTTACACCAAGTTTGTAGGTAGACACGGGTAGGAACACGGCCGTGTGTACCCCATGTCTAACATCCAGAGGTTGCTGCTCAAGCTTATAGGCAAACACGGCCTCAGACAAGAACAGACACGGCCGTGTTCAAGGCCGTGTTGATCAAGCAGAATGTCCAAGAGAACAAAGACTAAGTCTAAGGGCAAACACGGTCAAGGCAAGAGAAGAACACGGCCGTGTGATAGGCCGTGTTGAATAGGCAGAGGCTACAAAGAAAGGACACGCCCAGAGCAGAGAAGAGCACGGGCCATGTCTAAGCGACACGGCCAGGACCAAAAAAGAACACGGTCGTGTATGAGCCCGTGTTCAATGACCAGAAATGCAACATAAGTGACATGCCCATGTCCAGAAAAGGAACACAGCCGTGTCAGAGCCGTGTTCGAGCTATTTTTAACTAAATGACCTAATTCTACACAAGTATAAAAGGAAATCTGATGCATGTGTCAGAGGAGGCCGTACTTGGGAAGACTAGGAGCAGAAGAACCAGAGGAGGAAGGGGAGCAATTGCGACTCGATCGACATAGAGTTTCTTCTTCTTCTTCTTCTTTTCATCTCATGTTGAACTTTACCTATTTGCTTTTATTGAATTCAAGTATGAGTAGCTAAATTCTTAGTGTTAGGGGTTTGATGTAATTCAATTGTAATGAGGTTTCAAGATTGAATAAACTTGTTTTAGTACAACTCCTTTTGTTGAATGGAATTTACTATTATTAATGCTTTTAAATGCTTAGCTACCATTTGAATGGTTAAAAGATTCGTTTCAATACTAGGAATAGTAAGATCCGAATGTGCTCTGTAAATTCTGTCCTAAATTGAGTTAATCTAGGAATAGATAACTTCGTTTAGGTGGTATTAGATTAATTTCCTAGAACCAAATCACCTAGATTAATTAGTTGTGTCAAGTAATTGGTATAGGGAGGATTGTTTCACCAAGGAATTGGGTTCAATCACATTAAGGAAATAAACCAACAAAAAAGGAATTGTAACTGAAATAAGTAGTTCAGTATTGTTTCTGAGATTACCTTGTCTATGAGGTAATCGAATTTGCAAGTGAATGAAATCAACCCCTAACATTTCTCATTCTTATTATCAATTTCACATTTAGATTGTTTCTTAAAGATTGTTACGATATTGTTCGAGTTTTGTTACTTAGTTAATTGCAGCTGCTCATTCTTAGGCTGCCTTCAATCCAAACCATTTATCTTTCCAAATAGAATCTTTATTGGTGAAATTGGTAGTTGCTAGCTTTAATCCTCGTGGGAACGATACTCTACTCACTATTATATTACTTATGTGACCCGGTATACTTGCCGGAAAAAGTCCCATCACTATACTCGCATAACAAGCATAACTTTTATATTTTATTGGATATAAAATATAGTTGTATCTTATTTTTTTAAACAAACTTGAAAATAGTTTACTTGTACATATGTCATTTACACATTGGCTATTCTTATGTGGTATGATATACCACATAAATACCAAAAGTATCTATGAAACTTCCGTTGTTTTATTGATCAAGAAAGTTTGTGTATTGTTTTTATTTCTATTTGTGTTGAACATGTTGTATTGAAGATGTGGATCTATAAGAGTTTGGGCAAGTTTTTTTTAGAACATTTTTATTACTTTCTTATGTGGTATGACATACTACATAGATATCAAAAGTATCTAAGAAACCTCCATTATTTTATTGATCAAGAAAGTTTGTGTATTATTTTCATTTCTGTTTGTGTTGAACATGTTCTATTGAAGATGTGGATCTATAAGAGTTTGAGCAAGTTTTTTCTGGAACATTTGTATTACTTTCTTTTTCTATTTTGGTGAAAGGGTGTTGGGGAGGAATGCTCTATTAAAGGTTCTAAGAAAATAATTTTTATATTGAATTATCAATTTGTTCCTTGAAATAGCTAAGAAATTGAAAAATTAATTGCTTTTGTCTATTAGTTGAGAACTTTTCCATTTAAGCTTTTTGCAAGGATACATATGTAACTCATGAATTTTAACCAAATGAATCTTATCTCAAGAAAGTAAATATGTTTATATAATATGTGACAAGTGTAATTTTGAATGAGAAGGTTGTTTAAATATAGTAGATTAATTGTGCAATATTTTGTAATTTCAACATTTCTATGCGAAGCATTGGTACTATTTATTATGTAGAGAGAAGCTCATGTTTATTAAACACGGCCATTTGTCAATTCATGTTTTCTATTTGGCTTCGTGAAATTCTAACACATGCCTTTAAGGTCAATTCCTTAATAAAAATCTATTTATAATATATTTAATTTTTAAATTAAATTACGTTGACTCATTTTAACTATGTTAATCTCAATCCCAATAAATTTTCCTCCTTCTTCAATATATGTTCCCTTTCCCCTATGAAGGTCCTTCAAAAAATTCTTCGCAAATTCTTGGGAAATATCCTCTCCTTAGGAAATTGAAGAGAGTAATTAAAACTTCATCATTCTCCAAAATTGTTAATTAAGTTTCCTTCATTTTATCTTAATATTTTAGTCTTCATTTATTTTTTAAATTCTGAAGGTACGAAACAAAAACATAGATATTTTTATTTCAACAAATTCCTTCAAACTTATGCAATGTTTTGAAAATTTCCATGATGTCTTGGTCAACATCTTTAACGATATTAATATATGTCTAATTTGTTTTCATGTAAATGTTAAAGCATTCCTCTCAATAGACATTGTTCTCTTAGTCCTTTTTTCCATGTGCATTGCACGATTGAAAAGATAAAACTTTTTTAGGTCATTTGTCATGTGCGATAAAAAAAAAATAGACCATTAAAGAGTGAGATCATATCATATGCAAGAATTTGTGCGCTACGAAAGATTATTTTTTTGTTCAATTGTCATGTGCCCTTAATTTGTTACTTTTCATTTGAACACTTGTTCTTGAATGCTTTATTTTTATATTCTATTGCATTTCTTTGTTATATTGTCTTTGGAAATCAGATCAAAACATGTGAGGTGATTTTTTAGAGTACAATATTGTTTATATACTTATTATCTATAAAGAACATTTTAGCACATTACTTTGAAGTTTATTTTTAATGGTACAATCAAAAATCAATTTTAAATTTCAAAAAACTACAAATATTATTTATTTGGTTGAAGAAATGTTCGTCCTACTGCGAAGCACAGGAAATTATCTAGTTAAGCTCTTAATTAAGGGATGTCATAATCATGTAAAATATTGTGTCTACTCGAAGTCTTGAACAATTCTAAGTCCTAACTGCACAAAATGAACAAAGTGATTTTCTTGATTTTGTTTGACCAATTCTTGATTTCTCTTTTTCTTTTTTCTTTCCCTTCTAGACATATAAATAATATCCTTGTGAACGCTAAACACACTGTTATATTCACATTACATATTGACTTTTCTTTAAGGATCTCATACCCACTTTAATTTCGTTTCACCCTTGGACACAAATTTGAATCGTCATTAACGTCTAATCACTAAATCACAACTTAATTATTTGACCACGTCCAATTCATACAATGTTTGTTAATTAGAAATTCTTCGACCAAGTGGCCAATTAGGTACAAATAGTACAAGAGTGGTCCATCACCCATGCAAGTAGCTTGCGCAACCAGAGAGAAGAACAAGACAAGCACGTTGAAGAAGACTTCTAATTTGGATGGGTCAATCAGCAATCTGGGACAACTCTTATGGAATAATATAAAGAAAGAAAGTACTGCTATTTAGCTGGATATATAAATTTTCTTTTAAAAAAAACATAATTAATGATCTGATCATATTCATGCAAAATTTGATTTAGTCTATCTCAAATGGTGTGCTCGTACTTTAAGTATATAGTTTCTCTCATTTCTTTTCGTGGTCAACCGTTATAGATAGGTGAGCCCTTCTTCATATTTGTTTATATTCTAGCAATACTCAAACCAATACCCTTTGTGCGAGCATGTGACATGAGATAACTCGTCAATAGAAAAATAATTTTACACACTTAACTATAAGATTAAAAAAAATTGAGCAATAAAATGAAAGGTTTAAGCAGAATTAGCGAGAATCCAATTAAAATTTACATTTAGTTATGCATGTAGAAAAGTGTTAGTTTATGTGTGAAAAAAACATTATTCTTATCATAGTTAATTACTGGTTGATTTTTATTTTTTCTTGTTAATGTAATTATTGGTTGAATATTTAGGTACATGACCAAGTGCTCCAAAATTGAGGAAGGGCTTACAAGGCCCCAGCCAGACGAAGTGTATGTACGGTTCAGATCCCGAAAAACAAAATATAAAAAAGACAAAGTGTTATTTTAACCTACAAAGCATAAAGACCTTACTTTTATTTTACGGTGTTATTTTATGATGCTAATTTTCTACATAACTAGAGTTTTTTTTTCACTGGAAAATGATAAATAACTACTTAAGTCTGTATAGTGAGAGAAAAATTATAGCATAAAGTAATTTTTTTTGGGTGCATATCATAATGTAATTTAAAAAGAAAGCAAAAGCGATTAACTCACATGAAAAGTTTAATAATCTTCATACACATAATATTGGGCATAAAAAAAGAGGACATGAATAATAACTCACATCAAAGTTAAAAAGAAAAATATTGGATTATAGATAAAGAAAGCAAAAGCATGCAGAAAACTTAGATAGAAAACAAAGTAAAAAAGTGTAGGGCGTGTAGGGTGTTGGGCATGATCATCTTCCATCGTCGAAGGCAATGAGTACATGATCTCTAATGCTGTCATACCCAGTATTTTGATGGCTGCTGCTATCACCATGTTCATAAATTCCAGATGTCTCATGGAGCAAATATTCAGTCTCCTCCAAATTAAGCTGTATGTTACTCTTACCCAATATTCCCTCCAACTCCATTGCCACTTTCTTCATGCTAGGCCTCTCCTCCCCTATTAGCCTCAAGCACTTTGATGCAAGTACAGCAACTTCCTTCACCTCCTCCTTATTTTCTTCATTCACTATCCCATTTTCAAGAACTTGAAACAAGCAATTCTCTTTGAAGCGAGACAAAAAGTGCATAGCAAGACTTCTTTTCTCTCCCGGCCTATCGAATGAAAGCGCTTTCTCCCCTGTTAGCAGCTCCACAAGTACCACTCCAAAGCTATACACATCACTCTTCTCAGTGAGTTGACTTGTCTGCATATACTCAGGGTCCAAGTATCCAATAGTTCCTTGCACCATTGTGGCTATTTCTGCAAGGTCAGCAGGAATCAATCTTGAGGCTCCAAAATCAGCCACTTTGGCTGTGTAAGTCTCGTCAAGGAGAATGTTTGCAGTCTTGACATCTCTGTGGATTATGGGAATGGAAGCGGCTGAGTGAAGGTATGATAGTGCTCCTGCTGCTTCTGTCGCTATCCTTAGACGTGTTTTCCAAGACACGTTGTTCGCCTTGGATTCATTGTGAATATAATCAAATAGGGTGCCATTGTTTACAAATTCATAAACTAATAAAGGAACTTCTGTCTCTAAACAACAACCTAAGAGCTTGACCACATTCCTATGATTTATTTGGGAGAGAACAACCACCTCGTTAATGAACTGCTCAATTTGGCTCTGATCCACTAGTTTGGACTTCTTGACAGCAACAATCCTGTTATCTGTTAGAAACCCTTTGAAAACAGTACCATAGCCTCCTTTGCCTATGATTAAGCTCTCATCATAGTTTTTGGTAGCCTTCTTTAGCTCCTCTACTGTGAAAATTTGAGCTGTACTACGAGAGGAGTCTTCTCTTGCAAAGAGTTGTTGCTGCAAAATGAAACCCCCATTCTGCCTAAAGAATTTCTCTTTAAGTTTGATGAGTTTCCTTTTCTGATATACCAAGTATATCAAGGACATTCCCACAAGCAGGGCTATAAATCCTGCACCTGCAACTGTATTTGAAAAATGATTGTTTATACTAATATTAGAAACGGATAGTAATAAAACTATTATTGAGACTTCTACTAACATTTTAAGCTATTGGGTTTATTTGATTTCTGTCTAGAGGAATAATAATTTGATCTCTTAACCGTTTGATCAAATAAACTCTAATACTATGTCAAGAATAAATTCAATTTAAAAACTTAAACTACTATGTAAAAGCTTATAAATAGTTTTATATTTAACATCAAGCAATATTTCGGAAAAAAAAAAAAAAGAAGCAATAATGAAAAAATTAATGTACTTACCGATGACAACCGTGGTAAAAGAATCTTTTGGCTGGATTTTTTGGCATCCTGTTTCCTTTACTCTGAAATACCCCTCATTGCATAAACATTCAAAAGATCCATTGGTGTTTTTGCAATTTTCATTGAATGCGCAATTATGAGCTGATGTGTCACATTCGTTATTGTCTGCGAGTCCATAAAAAATAAATCATAATTTTATTTCATGTAAATCAAATTAGATGTGGATTAACTGAAAGTCTATTGCATGAATACCAATTTTTACCAGTTTTATTATTTCAGTTATGGACTACAAGGCTATGAAATGTTTAAAAAAAAAAACAGAGCAAACACAATTGACTTTTTTTTTTGTGGCACATACAATTAATCAAAACTTTGTAGAGGAGAAAAGAGGCATATCATTCCAAGAATTAAAGAAACTGAGATATTTACATAGGAATTAATTGTAAAGGAATTACCTTGGCAACCCCCCAGGAGGTATGGGTTTCCATGATAACCGGTTTCACAGTAGCACCTATATCCATTGTCTGTGTTACTACAATTGCTGTTAATGCTTATGCAGGCGTAGTTGTTACTATTCCGAGCAACTTCACATGTCTCATCTTCTTTCCCAACAGCCCAATCAAGCACCATGGGAGCCACTGTAAAAGGTAGATGCTTTAAATGATGTGTGGAAAAGGTATACCCATTCTCACCCAATTTGTGTACAAAAGAATAGCTGCAGTTGTTGAAATCCTCCACATATTTGTGCTGATTAAAACTATATGCTTGGATAGTGATGTTCTTCATTCCAAGAGGAATGTCCACCTGGCAACACCCAATCCCTGAACAAGTTTCATTGTTCTCTGCATCGGGTCCGGTACCACATCTTGTTAAGCACCCGGTTGAATAATTTTGACCATTTCGGAAACTATTGATATACCCATAAGTGTCACAGCCAACACTGAAGAACTTGTTCTTCTCGCTAGAAATGGTGTAAGAACTCACCCGGAAAAAGGGGTTATTTGGATCTTTAGTTTGACTGCCTGATGCATCATAACAAACTGAGGAGACGAAAAAGGACACTTCCAGTTCACCTAAGACGGATATGTTTAAAACTCGGATATTTTTACCCAGAATTAATTTGGAGTTTTGACAAGTGAGGTTAAATGCTTTGTCTAAGAAACAGTCTTGATCAGGTTTAGATGATGATTTGCCTGTGCCAAATGGATATGGGATTGTAACATTTCCGCATGTATCGTTGCAGCCAGGCAGGGCTACAGGAGCTTGAACTTGAGCTGCAGCTGCTCCCACGGTTGCTAATGCAATGGCACACACCAAGACCAGTTGTTGCATATGCCTCGCCTTCACTATCATTGCTTCAGATTCTATCTTTCAGAATTCACAGTTTGGCTTTGTTTTCTTCTCTGTTTGTGATACAGAGTGCAGAGCACTTTTTTGTTACAATTGAAAAGGATCTGCAAATATAGAGAAATAAAATAACCCAGAGATGATTCGTACTTGTGGTAAAAAAATAAATAAATAAATATAGGACAGTGATGGTGGCATGGATATAAAAATTTGAGTTATAACTCAAGGACTTGAAAAAGAAAAAGAAAGTTGCATGAGTATCTCTATCCAATAAGTAGTTGTTTAATAAACTAACTGAGTAACTGGTAAGGATCAAATCATGGTCCTCCCCTATTTTTATTTTTTAATATGAGGGTTCTTCCCCTATTTTTTAATTTTTTAATATGGTCCAATTCATACATTGTTTGTTAATTAGAAATTCTTCGACTAAGTGGGCAATTAGGGTACAAATAGTCAAAAGAGGTGTCCGTCTCCCATGCAAGTGGCTTGCTCAACCACAGAGAAGAAGAAGACAAGCACGTTGACGAAGACTTCCAATTTGCTAATAAACTATTTTTTAAATGTTTTTGGTTAGCTAAAGTTTAGGACAATGAAAGAATATCGCATTCTAAGGTCAGAAAAAGCAACAAAACTCAGCGAGGGTTTATAATGATATTATTAACAGTGGGATTTGAACCTAAGCCCTACAAGCAAAGTGCATCAAATTTTACTAGTTGAACCAACCCCGTTGGTTTTTTTTTTTTAATCTAATATAGCAATATTTTTGTTATACATGTAACAAAGCAATATTTAATATATTAGAATGTGATTCCTTAATTAGTTACACATGTAATATCAATATTTTGGTTCTCACATGTCTATTTTAGAATATTAAAATTTTTATTCCCAATAAGACACTCGAGTGATTGAGTACTTATTATTTAATTATGGAGATCTCATATTCAAATTCCATTAGAAAAATGGTAAATTCCATTGGAATCCATATTCAAATGGAAATTGTGTCGTTGGATAAATAGCCATTAAAATTTCAAAATTCCAACAAAAAAGTGAGTATTGGAATTTTCGGATGAATATTCCAATGGAAGTTCCGTTGGAATTTGGGTTGTGGGAAGAAGAATTCCCACAATGATTCCAACGGAATAGTACCCTTGAAAATTTCAAGTGTCATTCCAATGGAATTTTTTTTATGGTTGTTTTTTTTTTTATATTCCAACAATAAATACTGTTGGAATTACTATTGAAATTTTAGAGAATGCCTAGAAATGTCCTAGCTGTTTTTTTCTCGTGGCAATTCAACAAAACAGTCCATACATTCAAAACCATACAAAATAATCAAAGATAACACATGTTTATATATATCAAATGAGTGAAAGTTATAAATATCCAAATAAATATCAGAAATCAAAATCATACAAGTTAATATCCAAGTACCAAATTTATATGAACTTATGAAGTGACATCATCTCATTTTCAAGAAGTTATGATATGCTTTTCGTTTTAGTTAGAAAGACTGACAAAATGGGAATATTCGTTCCATCCTATTCTGAAACAGGAGTTATGATATGTTTTTCGATTTAGTTAAAAAAGAATTTATATGAAGTGAATCTGTCAACGTTATCAGATATTGAACAAGTTTATTTCTTCATCTTGCTACCAAAAAGCATAGCCAGTAGTATACCGAACACAATTAAATGTTATGAGAAAAGAATTAGTACAATACAAATTCTTTTTTATCAAAAAAGTCATGGACCAAAAAATATGTTGATAATATATACAAACAAATACAAGAATCATTACATAACTTGTCATTTATTTATTTAACTTCCTGGTATATGATTGAAACCCACATTATAAAATATATGGATTCAACTGGTGCCATCAATTCTCAATGCCTTTTACGTCAAAAAAATTTCCCTTGAAGAAAAAATAAACTATTGCCATCAATTTTCTATGTACTGAACACCGACAAACTTGATGGCTCCTCCTATAACATAAATATTCGATATAATCAAATAACATCAAGAAAGAAATAATAATAGACACGTTTTGCTTGACTCATTAGCAGCCCTATGTATGGAACATTGCAAAAGTCTACATTCTATCCCCTATGTTCGCAATCAACAAGCGAAATGCGTGTCACTTTATAACTTACCAGGAAACACGTACAAATCGCTTATGATATCTGCAAAAACTTCTATTGGACAATATCAGGCAATCATAAAATTATAAGCCTAAAAAAATTTGAGCCAAGCCAAGTATGTCATGTGTGGTTAGATACATCACTAACACATCACGCTTACTATTAATCAATGTAGAAATATTATGATTATAGACAACAAACTTTTTTTCCGAAAAGCTTTTATTTTTTGGTTAATAACACGAGTATCTCAATTTTACTCAATTGGACATGAGATTAATCTTGTTCGAAGGTAAAAATAATTATGATTTTTCTTCTCTCAACAATTCTCTCACTATACCTTAAACTCTTGACCCAACCAAAAGCGCACGACCAAATTTCAATTTGACTCATTTAACATTGTCTTTTGGCCAAATGCCGCATCTGCTCAAGGTGGAGACTTCAAACTATTCTCAGATCCTCTTCTAAAGAAATACAGGAATCATTACATAACTTACTTGTCACTAATGTATTTATTTTTTAAAATTCTTGATATATGATTGAAACCCATATTATAAAATATATGGATTCAACTGGTGTCATCAATTCTCAATGCCTTTTACTTCAAAAAAAATTCCCCTTTAAGAAAAAAAAAAAAAAAACTATTGCCATCAATTTTCTATATACTGAACACCGTCAAACTTGATGGCTCCTCCTATAACATAAATATTGTGTATGATCAAGAAAATATCTAGAAAATATTAGATATATAGTCTACCTAAAATGATTGACACGTTTAATTACTCAGTCAGGGAAGTTAAATAATAAAAATATAAAATATACTTTTCAATATTCAAAGACACTAAACAACAAAAAATATTAATTAAGATGATAATAATAATTCTTTGTGGAAGTGGTCACTGTCCAAACAGCAAAGCAGTTATACAAAATAAATAATGAGTAAAATCTCTTTCATCTTTAAAAAAATATTTTTATAAATATTTTAGTCTTTTATTTATTTTTTTTTGTATTAATTGAGTCTTTAGATTTATATTTGGTCGGGTAATTTAATCTTTTTACTTGACTTCGTTAGTAAAATTTGACAAAAATTATTACGTGACACGTCAACGTGATTTAAATGATGTGACACATTAAGGAAAAAAAATTTTCTCTCTCTTTCTTCCCCATCTGCCCCTGCCTTCCTCCGGAACTCTTCCACTTCCATCACCTTCATTCAGAATCATCAACGTCTTCTTCTTTATCTTCCCAGCTAAGTCTACCCACTGTTTCTTCCCTCACTCCACCATCTCATCCTCATCAACAACCCCAACCCACCCAGCAACTCCTAACCACCCTCAAAGGCCACTTCTCCTCCATCTCCTCCCTCACTCTCCACGGAAGTTTACCCACTGCCTCTTCTGTTCAGAGCTCTACATGTAAGTTTCTTAGCCCTCTCTTTCCTGGTAGAGTCTTGACTCTTGAATATATTTGAAATTTTGTTTCAGAAGGTTTGAGCCTTGTTTCCCGTTGGTAATGCTTCCAAAGCATTCCTGTTAGTAGGTAGAAGAGCGAGAGGGAGAGATTAACATTGCAGATAAACTGAGCGAGAGGGAGAGATAATGAAGGGAACAAAATAAGGTGTGTATACAAGCAAAGAGAACTCCCTGAGGAAGAGAGAGATAGCTCACAGAGGAAGAGAAAGAGAGGTGGCAGATGAAGAGAGAGAGAGAAGTCAGAGGAAGAGACAGAAACAATTTTTTATTTTTAAGTTAAACGGCGCCGTTGAGCAGGGAATTCTCCTTCATGGAGTTCTCTCTCTCACTCTCCTTTTTCGGTTTTTCAATTAATGATTACTTATGAGTTTTGAACGTGTTCTGTTTACCATATAAAACCAAGGCGTTGAGCACTTGTTCTAAGCCCAAGCCTCTCTACCCCCTTGAAATTCAATTATCTCCCCTTTCGGCAGAGTTTTGTTGTTCCCACACTCCTCACACGCCTTCTCCAAATTTCCCAAGTGTTAATTGTTCTATCTCACCTCAAATTAGCTTATTCAAATTTCTATCAGAAAAAATAATGCTTTTTTCTTATCGGGTCTTTTATCTTCATGGAGTTCTTTATTAAAGAGCGGCTCTGGCACTACCTTGTGGAATTTCTAATGGAGTTTCGGAGGAGAAGATGGATTGAAAGGGGAAAGTGAAGAGGAGCAAATGTACGAAAAAGTTTTAGAGAAGGACTTAACGTGGAAGAGAGAGAAGATTTTTTTTTTAAGAATAAAACTCATTTTTCATCTTTAAAATATAGGATTGATAACAATTTAATTTTTTAATTATTTTTAATGACAATTTAATCCTTGAATGTTAATTTCGTACGCTAGTTTAGTCTCTCGGGTTACCTAGCGTTCAGCGACAGGAAGCAACGAAGGACTAAACTAGCGTACCAAATTAACATTTAAGAATTAAATTGTCACTAAAAATAATTAAAGAACTAAATTGTCATCAATGTCATATTTTAAAGATGAAAAAGAGGTTTTCCTCTTTTTTTAATGTGTCACATCACCACATAATGATCATGGCATCACTTAATATATCACGTGGTAATTTCTGTCAAATTTCACTAACGGACCTAGGTGGATGACTAAATTAACAAACGGAATATAAATTTGCATACTCAATTGGCACAAAAAATAAATAAATAACTAAAATAGCTGTAAAAATGTTTTTCAAGGACAAAAAAAAATTTTACTCATAAATAAAACTCAAGTAATTCATCATATAGAAATTAGGCCTTTTGACCAAATTAAGGTAGTGCACAATCTTATTTACCAATCTAGGATACTTTTTAACATAATTACCGGAATAATGCAATTTTTTAAAATTGGAAAAAAAATAAAAAAAAAAAAAAAAGCTGACACGCCGGTGGCCACGCGGCACGTCACAGCAGGACACGCCATGGGCCCCACGGCGTGTCCGCTTTTGTCTCATTCACCCATTGCGTGTGTCAGCTACTAAGTGTGCTGACTGTGTGTCAGTCAATGGCGCAGTGGACCGTTGGACCGGACGCTCCCCATGCCGACACGTGGCTGCTCCCTGTCCGTTGATTCAGAGGCCCAATTAGAGCGTGACACGTGGCAGATAAGTCCATGCAATTTATTGCCTTTCTTCCCTCTTCCTCCGCACTCCTCCCATTTCTCCATCAAATTTCTTTCTTCTTCCTCCGTGACTTAGTTTCAAATATCTTTCTTCCTCCTCTGTGGCTCTTAGTTTCAAATTTCTTTCTTCTTCCTTTTTGTTCTTGCTTCCGCACTGACATTGTTGTTCTCATTGTTATAGTCTCAAGTTGAGATTTTTTTATTTTGCTGCAATTTTATCTACACACTGTAAAGCAAATATGACGGATCAATTTTTACTACCGGGACCACAAGATCCGACGTTATTGACTGAACAAAAAAATCACATATCTACAAAAGTTTGGGATATTGGAGTAAGTACTTTATATACATTTTGTTTGTAATTATGTATAGAATTTTTGGACATATAGATTATTGTAATTTTGTTTGTAAAATATTGTAATTTTTTAAATAATAATTGAAACAGGCTGATATAGTGTTTCGACCTCGATCTCACAGTAAAATACATAGACCGGATGATCGTATTATGGAATATGTGAGAATGGTAGATTTTGGTGGGGTTACAGAAATAGAACCTCCCCTAATTGATGTGGGATTAATTTGTGCATTGATTGAACGGTGGAGGTCAGAAACACATACATTTCACATGCCTATTGGTGAGTGTACTATCACCTTACAAGATGTAGCGGTGATACTTGGTCTGCCCGTTGATGGACATTCAGTAACTAAGTATACCGGATATGCATGGAATGATGTTTGTCATGAATTGCTGGGCGTAACCCCACCTGGTTCAGCCATAGCTGGAGGGAGACTGAAATTGAGCTGGCTTTCATTGACATTTAGTCAATGCCCACCTGATGCTACAGATGATATAGTACAGCAATTTGCCAGAGCACATATACTACGTCTCATTGGCATGTGGCTTATGCCTGATCGTACTGGAAATACTGTACATGTGATGTATTTAAAATTATTGAAAAATTGGGAGGAAGCTGGGGGATTTAGCTGGGGATCAGCTTGTCTTGCTCATGTTTACAGGAATCTCTGCATGGCTTCTCTTAAGGAAGCTGACAACTTTGGAAGTTGCTATTTTTTAGTCCAGTGTTGGGCATGGGAGAGATTTCCGTGTATAGCTCCGAGACGACTTGATCGTGATCTAACTGGGCCACTCGCGAGTAGGTCAGTAAATAAAATTTTAAATTATATTATATTTTGATAATTTATTTAGAATTAAAGTATAATAGACATAATGAATATACATAATTTTTTTAGTGCATTAAACGTAATTAAAAGTAGTGTAATATTTGAAATATTTTAGGTGGAAATCTCCTTTAGATTGGACTAGTATTGTCTACGGCTCCAACCAGCAGGGGTATCGACGGGCCTTTGATCTACTTAAAATTGATGATGTAAGAATACTTATTACTAGCAACTAATTTATGTCAATTTATCGTATGAATTTGTTGAACGAAATATTAATCATGTAATTGATGTTTGATGAGAACAGATTGTATGGCAGCCATATAGCAGGGCATTGATGGCACTATTGCCAGACTATTGTGCTAGGGGGCATGCGATTTGGGCTGCTAAGGTGCCATTGATATGTTTTTACATCGTGGAGCATCATAACCCAGATCGAGTTATGCGTCAATTTGGCAGTAGACAACACATTCCAAGGGAAATAACTTTTTATGATGCGAAGCTACACAGTATCAATATGAGAGGAAAACAGGCTACGCTGTGGACGTTGCACCATTTTCAGCCCATTCTCCAGTGGGATGAGCGAGCCGCGCATGTTATTAATTTAGACGAGCCATTTGGTGTCGACGCCGATTATATGACATGGTACTTCCGGATAACACGTCGGTGGATGCGACCTGAAAATGCCATAGCCGCTGGAAAGGTTAGTTGATTACAGTCACAGTGTTTAATTTTTTTTTTATTCGCTTTAAATTACTATTTTATTTCCAATGGAGAAGTAGTCATCAATAACGAGTCATGTTGCAGGTATTTTCTCATCCTCAAACTCAGCAGGGTTGGGGTACTCAGCAAACCTTTCATCAGCAACCTGGACCTCAACATGGAGGACTTCAGCATGAAAGATCTCAACAGGGGGGAGCTCAGCAGGGTTGGGGATCTCAACAGGGTTGGGGTACTCAGCAGGGAAGGGGAACTCAGCAATCCCCTCATCAGCAGCCTGGACCTCAACACAGAGGACCTCAACAGGAGGGACCTCAGTAGGAAGGACCTCAGCAGGGGTGGAGACCTCAGCCTGGTTGGCCTTATCAATCTGCTAATATTTCAAACGAGCGATATCAAGAATTTGTCACGAAACTAACCGGAGTGTTTGTGGAGTATGGGATGTTCCCACAGGTGATGCAACCTCATATGGCTCTTCAGCCGACTATGTCATCTAGGAGTGCAGATGTGTCTTCTGCATCACAGGCCACGTCATCACGACGACGATTTGCCCCAGACTCTATTAGGGCTGAACAGGGGTCAAGTTCAAATTCTGAGAGGTCATCGCAATTAGTTCGTGAATTTGATATTCCTGGTTCCTCGATGGACGTGATGTATACACCCGATCAAGTGCAGGTTACACAGGACCAGAGCTATTTTGGTATGTCGACACATATACATGATGCGGGACAATCTCTTGTGTATAATTTATTTGGCGTTGATTCTTGTGCTTCCCAGTCAGCGATTGATGCATATGCGGGTTCTTCTTCACAGCCATTCTTACCGGGAGAATGGACAGATCTCACGATGACCCTTCCGACAACACGACCGTCTTATGATCCGGCCATGACTGGGACTAGATTATTTGCATCAGGGAACATGGATGAGCATATGACACCTCTAGCAACCCAACATGATGAAGCAGAACTGTCACCACGTTCGAGAAGGCCTCCTAGATGCGGGACCGGCAGTCATTTATACCCTTATAGGCATTAGTATTAGGTTGTTATTGTATGTATAATATGATTATTATTGGTCATGTATATTGTGCTTAGTCATGTATGTTATTATTGCAATTTTTATTTCATTGAAACATATTAAAAATTGAAGTTATGCTACAAAATATAACACCTAGATGCCGCATAAACAGAATGTTTCACATAAGTACTAAAAATTGGATTAAAAATAACATAAAAATTACACACTATAAGGCACATATAACTAATTCAGTCATGGAGCAGGCATTCTTCTAAGTGGACATTTTCGCCTATTATGTCCTTCTGTGCGACAAATACTGCATTTTATTATTGTTCGGGTTCTATTTGGATCCCGCCAATCCATCTCATTTCGAATTCGATTTGTGACGGGACGACCTTTCTTCCTCAACATTGCGGGGTTGGGGCAAATATATATCCCTGGGATCTCTGGCCAATATTCCTGTCTGCCAATAGGCATAAACTGTCCACGATAGGCATTCACTAAATTTTCAATGGAGTATACCGAATCCACATAAGACCATTCATTAAGGGAAGCATACGCACAAGCAGATATTGCATGTGAGCATGGAAAATGGAGAGCTTTAAATTTTCCGCAACTACATCTTCTTTCATTCAGATTGACAACAAATGTTCGTCCAACTGTTCTGGTTCTCATATTATACCTCTCCTCTACCTCAAATAAACCGGTGTCCCTGTTGAACAAACGAGGTTTATATGATGATGCCTCTCGTGAATTTTCATGCATCTTACCTATGACGTACTTGGTCCACTGTTGTCCAGTAGCTCTCATATTAGCAACTTCATCTCTCTTTTTAGTGAAAATAGTGTTGAGCCTGTAATATGTCGCTCTAACCAAGGCAGTAATGGGCATGTTGCGAACACCCTTTAATGTGCCATTAATATTTTCAGCCAAATTAGTGGTCATCATGTCGTAACGCCTCCCCTTGGTATCTCCTTGCAAAGTCCATTTCGCTTCATCAAGATCTTTTACATACGTCCAAGCTCGATTATCTTCGCGTCTACCCTGTATGTCTTTCATAAACTCTTTAAATTTAAGAGATTCAAATTGGTTACCTGTCAAATAGGGTCATGAACATTTGAATATTAAGAAATAGTTCATCTAAGCCAAATGCACTACTATGATGACAAATAGTACATTCAAAAAGTTTAAACATGCCTGCTGCGTAGATTTTTGTTTTTAGGGTTTTGTTCTTGAAGTGCGTATTCCAATTGCTAACGACATGTCGCAAGCAAAAGAAATTATATGCAAGTGGCGGACTCCATCCCACGCTAGGATTTACAATTGAAGACAATATACTTACATGACGATCAGAAATTATCGCCAAATTTTGTCGATCTCGAACTACGTGACGATGAACTAACGTAAAAAACCACGTCCATGCATCTTTAACTTCACCTTCGACAATAGAAAATGCAAGAGGCACAAGTGACCTGTCGTCATCCTGTGTAGAAGCAATCAGTAGCGTCCCACGATATTTGCCACTCAAAAAAGTCTCATCCACTTGAATTACAGGCTTGCAAAAAGTAAATGCATCAACACATGCTTTGAATGTCCAGAAGACACGGCGAAACATCTTCTCCTGAACTGTGGACTCATTATTCATTTGATTATTATCCAATAACCATTCCACAACAGTTCCAGGATTTGACACTCGCATGGCTGCCATCCATCTAGGCAATAGATTATAGCTTTCACTCCAATTGCCAAACAACTTTTCAATGCATTTCTGCTTTGCTAACCATGCTTTCCTGTATGATGCTCGATAGGAAAAATCTGCCGATATATGCTCCTGTATCAACTTAATTGATACATCAGGACTCTCTTCAACTATCCCACGAATGCTTGATGCTATCACAGAAACATCTAACTTCTTGTGATCTTGGGTTATCATGGGATTTGTGCAAGTATGCGGACCATTATACATTCTAATCTCCCACAATCCGTTCTTACTCCTTTGGGACGCTCGAAGTCTCCAAATACAACCAGTACTCTTATTTGGACAAATAACATTCCACATAGTCAGATTTGACTCGATCACAATAAATGACTAATGCATCCGCAGTGAGTATTCCTTGACAGCAAGCTGAACGTCATTTTTTATAGCGAATTGTTGCCCAATTAATAACTCTCCACCTCTCTCCCATGCTCCATGTTCATGTGATGTTCCAGTGTTATCACTAATTTGCATGGCATCCCAATTAACTCCTGAATAAACTGGGAAAGGTTCATTCCACTGCAACGGCTGCACCATTTCTGGCCTGGAACCGGATTCATCGTCTAATGGTTGTACATTTAGATCCAAACTATGTTGATATTCTTCATCACTAGATGCATCATCGTCCTCTGGATTGTAATCTTCATCATCACTCGACGTTATTAGAGGATCAATAGGAGAATTAGCACCATTAAGAAATGGTTCATTTTCGTGTCCTATATTTAGATCAATTTCCTGTTCTTTGATGCCTCTCCCCTGTCCAATATCTGAATTGAACCACTGGTTATAACAATCATAGTCATGTGTATCTGGTGGTTGAAAAGTTTGACTTGAACTAGGCATACCATACTGAAACCCATATGACTCAACATGTGGCTGATAACAGCGGTCATTCTCTAATTCTGTTTGACTATGCACCTGAACCGAACAAGGTATGAAACTTGGCCCACAATCATCAACGATTTGAAAATCACTATCATCATGCTCTTTAGTTTCAGTCTCCACGAACACCTCTATTGCTCCAAGATTGGCATGTTGTGAGTGACTTTCATACATACACATTACATCATTATCAGTCACGATATCAAGGACACCATAATATAAGGGGTGAGCTGACATAGGAAATCTATATTTGATGTTCTTGATCACTTTATTGGGATCAAGACATAATTTTTGTTGTATCACCTCTTTAAGGCTTTGTAGTCTAAGTTTGTGCTTCAACATTATACATACAGGATTTGGACTTTCATACGTAATCTTTTGTTTTCCATTATATACTCGACCATTGTAATAAATGAAGATCAGCATTTTCCTCCTAAATTTAAAAAAAAAAAAAATCATATTTTATTTACAATAATATACAATAATCATAAATTTATTAAGCTAAATATAAATTTTAGGTACACATTTAGTTATAGTCAGTCATCTATAAAAAAATATCAACTACTAAATATTATCAAGCTAATGATAAAATATAAACCTCATCAAATTAAAAATAAATAAGGTATCATTCTTTATTTATACTAATACTATTAAATTAATAACAACAATAATTAAACCCCATCAAATTAAAAATAAATAAGGTATCATACTTTATTTATACTAATACTATTAAATTAATAACAACAATAATTAAACCCCATCAAATTAAAAATAAATAAGGTATCATACTTTATTTATACTAATACTATTAAATTAATAACAACAATAATTAAACCCCATCAAATTAAAAATAAATAAGGTATCATACTTTATTTATACTAATACTATTAAATTAATAACAACAATAATTATACCTCATCAAATTAAAAATAAATAAGGTATCATACTTTATTTATACTAATACTATTAAATTGATAACAACACAATAATTAAACCCCATCAAATTAAAAATAAATAAGGTATCATACTTTATTTATACTAATACTATTAAATTAATAACAACACAATAATTAAACCCCATCAAATTAAAAATAAATAAGGTATCATACTTTATTTATACTAATACTATTAAATTAATAACAACAATAATTAAACCCCATCAAATTAAAAATAAATAAGGTATCATACTTTATTTATACTAATACTATTAAATTAATGACAACAATAATTAAACCTCATCAAATTAAAAATAATTAAGAAAAATAATTAATAGTAAACAATAATTAAAATTTAAGCGTACCTTATAAATTATTGTTCCACAATTTTTTTTTTAAAATAATCTAGATGGAACCTTGGCTATGAATCCTTCTCTAGAAACTGAACAAGCTTTCTCCTTTCAAAAATGAGCCAATTCTCTGCTTTGTAATTTGGGTGTAAGGTTTCTGTTGCTGTGTGAAAGGTTGCTCTTCGCAGAGGTAATTTATAGGGTTTGGATACGCCAATAGCCAATGGAGTCACGTAATTTCCCCGGACGAAGACAAAAATGGATGTGCCAGACGCGCATGTCTAGTGGGGACATGCCGTTGGCCCCGCGGCGTGTCCCCACAAGACATGCCATTTGGCATAGCTAGGACCCACATGAGAGCAGAGGCCGGAGAAAGACAAAACGGACGTGCCGTTAGAGCTGTGGCATGTCCCTTGGAGACGTGCCATTAGAGAAATGGCATGTCCTTTGGAGACATGCCGTCAGCCAAATGGCATGTCCATTGAAGAAACTCCACTAGCCTAATGGCATGTTCGGTGGGCCCGCCCGTGAGAAACTCCACAGCCTATGGCATGTCCCTTGAAGAAACTCCACTAGCCTAATGGCATGTCCGGTGGGCCCGCCCGCATCAGCTCTTTTTTTTTTTTTTAATTTTCCAGTTTTAAAAAATTGCATTATTCTTGTAATTATGTTAAAAAGTACCCTAGATTGGTAAATAAGATTGTGTACTACCTTAATTTGGTCAAAAGGCCATAGAAATTATAGCAGAGAGAGAGAGAGATAAACTCAAATGACTCGTCAAATTAAGTGTGTTTTTGTGAAATGACATAAAAACCTACGCCATTATTCTCCTTATGTCAAGTGTGAAAATGTTTTTTTTTTTCAACTATAAATGTGGAGGTTGCCAACCTGCACAAGAAATACAAAAACCATACACTAAAAAAATTAGACACTAAAAAAAGTGACATAAATTTAAGGGCTTTTTTGTCATTTTTTTTTCTTTTTTGCAATTCTTTATTTGCCAACTATTATGCTAATGGTAAAGAAATGCAACAAATTCTTAAGGGTCTTAAAAACTTTAGTGTTCTATAAAGATCTGAAAATTATATTAAAAATAAAATATATTTTTCGTCCTTGAATTATTTGTTAAATATTATTTTAATCATTGATTTATTTTTAATATTATTTTAATCTATAAATAATCACTCTGTTTGCCAAATCAATCCTCCTTAAGCACCAGTTAATAAAAATAGACTGAAAAATTTACATGACCAGTATGTTACGACATGACCGTTAATTTTCATCATGAGTTTCATTAGTTATATCTATCTTATCATATATTACTTTACATTTATATATTTGAGTAAACTTATTAAATTTACTATCGTAGCTCAAATTATTAGTATAAAATGTAATATGCATTTAGTAATAATATAGTTCTTTATCCAAACTATAGTTACAAAGACAATTTTTATTACATTTGCTCATCAATAAAGCTTAACTACTCAATGTATAAGAATCCCAAATAAAAAAAAAATCTTATGTTTCAAATATTGATTATATTTAGCTATATTATATCTTAAGATAAAAATATTGATATGTCTATGTATGCACAATAATCTTTTAAGTTCAATTTAATGCAATACTTACTATGAAATAGAAAATTTTGACAAAAAACACTACTAAGAGTAGTTTTGTTATTGGGCCATGTATTATAAAATTATGGTCACCTAGTCTAAGCCCAGCCCGAAAGCAACCTTCATCTATGTTTTTTCTTATAAAGAAATAAATAAATGTAAGGGGGGGAAAAAAATGTGGTTGCGTTTTGCTAAGGGTGGGATTATCTTCCTCTTTATGAATTTCTGGTTCTGTCTCTTCTAAACACC
Source organism: Cercis canadensis (assembly GCA_003255065.1). Taxonomy (NCBI): domain Eukaryota; kingdom Viridiplantae; phylum Streptophyta; class Magnoliopsida; order Fabales; family Fabaceae; genus Cercis; species Cercis canadensis. The sequence goes on from QAOA01002514.1 coordinate 148,065, forward strand.
ATGGCTGCATGGCCATTGATAGCAGAGCTTTCACTTTCAGTTGTAGTCTTTCATCATCAGAGCTTATCATTATTTGCAATTGCCGCCCCTGAGAAAAACCCAAATCAGATTAGTAACTCATTATCACTCTAGACTTCATGAGAACACATTGGAGGCCCTTATGTGTGCTCAAAATTGGTTATTTCAAAAGAAACAAAGTAATACAAATTATTTTAATATATTTGTCAAGTTATTTTATTAATAAAATATATTACAATCTAATTGTTGTGTGTGTGTGTGTGTGTTTTTTTTTTTTATGTGTTTTAACTAAATTTGGAGTTGGAGAAAGGAAGGAAAAATGCTTTAAGTCCTATAAATCTGATTTTGATATTGATTATGAGGTAAGCTCTTGCCTTTCTACAAGCCAACAATTACTAATAAGTTTGCTCTAAGAAATAATGTTACTTAATGTTATTTTCTTCTCTTTTTTTGGTTTTTGTTTTGTAGAATATGGAGAGTAATTTAACTTCAATCAGTATTGAAACTTCATAAATTAAGCTGATTCTAATTGATTGGAGGCCTTTATCATTGTTTGAAAACAATCTTGATAATTTTGTTTGAGCATTATATATTTATCTTACTATTGCTTGATAACATCGATCTTTAACCCTTGATAATGTTGTTGTTTGAGGATTATTTATATTCTATTGTTATTTTAAACTGAAATTTCAATTAAGATTTATGATTGTGTTAATTTAGACTCAAGCAAGACTAGCTACAAGTAAATGGGGCGAGGCACGAGGAGGAGCAAGATGAGGCCGGGGAGAATGGGCATTCAACAGGGATGGGGATGGGGATGAGAATCTTAATAAATACCTGGTTAGAGATGAGGCCAAGGAAGACGAGCTAACATTTGTACATTAGAGAGGAGTGAGAGCCCAACCCTATTCGCATTCCTAAATAAGGGCCACAACTGCTGCCAAAACAAGTGCTGCTAAAAAAATTGTACCGTAAAGGCGGTCGGCTATTTTGTTACTATAAATTTATAGTGGTGGTCCTATAGCAGCGGCATTTCTTACCTTTGGCAGCGCAAGTGCTGCAATACATTTAGCAACGCTTGTTTTGACTCATACTAGCACTTCCGGCCGCTGCTAAAGACTAAATATCTTGTAGTGCATGAGCTCATCCTTGATAAAATAGCAGTGTTGTATGGATATACGTGGGCACCCTATTAGGCATGGACCTAGCTCTATCATGGATCTTGGGCCTCGTAATGGCCCAACAAGACCCAACAAAATCTATCACAATCTAGAAGACCTAGGCATTGCTCACCCTTAGGTACAATGATCTACCTCATCCACTGCACTACACATACCCACTTTCTTTAACCCAATACCATCAGAATGTGGGTGCTGGACAACACAAGCTATAGACCATCGTACGGTAAATTTATTAACAAAATATATTTGGGCAAACTATTTATTAAAATAGAGCTCTATACAAACTATTTATCAAAATAGTGAACTTTTAATTATTTTATTCATGAGACATAGACAAAATGAATCACGCTACTTTATAAGTATCATGACCTCTTCCTCTACATGCCTATCAATAATTTAATTAAAATTATCCAAAATTAATAAATAGTTTCCAAACTACTCAATTTGCATAAATAATTTGTAAAACTGTATTTTTTTAGTCATTTTATCCCATCCTACACACTCATTCTAGAAATTTTCATCGACAATCTACCTAGCTACCAACATAGATCATCAACAACATGTATCATGAGTCAATGATATATTTTTATTTTCATTGGTAAGAGTTTTTCTACAATTTACATCAACTTGAGTTCAAATTCAAATCTCTATATTCATTCTTAATCAATCCGCCATTAATTTTGGCTTTAATCTCTATATTCATTTCGTAACTAAAGATCTACAAGAATAACTAGAGATATTTTATGCTTTACATCAAGTAGCTTTTGGTTTAGGGTTTAGGGTTCACTTATTGTATCGTTCAAGAACTAGTTACGAACATAAACAAAAAAATTTGAGCTACTTCCACTGTGAGATTTCTCCTAATTAGTCAAGGGAATTCCTATTAAATCAAAAATTTGTCCCTAGTTACTCCTTTAATTTTCAACCTAACTAGATTAAGCAAACCTATATCAAGTAGCAGTTATGCTCGCGGCTATATAGCATGCATGACTTGACGTTAGTTGTCATTTTCCATACAAAATTTCTTTGTCCATTTCAAGATTTTCTCGTCCTTTGACTAAAAATCCTACAAATTTCTGTATAATAAAACAATATTACTTGTCTTCTTGAAAGGAATGGTAGTTGAAAGATTGAGATATACATGTGACCCCCTTTCTTTGTTTTTTTCTGTTAAATTCAACAACTGATCGAGTCCTACCACATTTGCGATTGATGCATTGTGATCACATTAAAGGAACATATCAGCAGCATCACATTAGGCGTGCTTGGTATAAAGACGAAAAAAGAGACAAAGACATAAGAGTAAACATTAAGAATGGTGAGATTATATAAATTTATTCTTATTTATTTAAAGAAAGAAAAAAAAAAATCTAAATCTCATGAGAAGCTTTCCTTCCAAAATATGAACACCGAATTTGAGGTGAGTATATGATTTACCCCACCGTATCCTGATGTTGATAGTCCCCACGAACTTGAGTGTGCTGTATATCATTGTTTTTTTTAGAATGGCGAATAACTAATTATGAGTGGAAATAAAGACAAGAAAGAAATACATTATACGTGATTATAATGCATCTTATCTTTATTCCCAATATTTCTACATAAAATTCAGAGTAAAAAGTATATATATAAAAAAAATAGATATCTGTTCATATCAAGATTTTAACACACCATAACTTAATTTCAAGTTTTTCTTAAATTTTAGATTAAAAATATAAAGGTGAAAGTAAATGATGATCAATACTTTATTTTCTTCATCATCGTAAGTTAGAATGTAATAAGTTTTTTCTGTTTTTCATTTTCATTATCTTTTTTTTTTTTTGAGAAATGAAAATTCCACAAAAGTGTGTATAGGCATTTGTACATATAAAGTCTGATGTAGCAGAAATATGAATTTAATACCAAAAAAAAAAAGTGGAACTAATTGAATCAGATGATGTCATATAGTACAATTTTCTTTTGCTAAGTGCCATATCATTTATAAAATGGTGTTTGCTAAGTTACACCCCATCTAAGAGGGGTGTAGCTCTACCCACCCTTTCATTGAAAGGCTTTTGATGGGACTCAAATGACAAATTTTGTATCATTGTGAAGATCTCGAAAAATTAATTCACACACAGAATACAATTTCTTATAAAAAGCAAGAACGGCACCATATAGCAAAGTGTGCCAAACAGAAAAAAAAATTAACTTTTGCCAAAAAAAAAAAGAATTTGGCATGATTTCCTATATTGTTCCTTTTTTTTTTTATTATTTTATAAGGAGTTGTGTGTTTTGTCATATACTGGGAGACTCAATTTTTTGATATCTTCACAACAACACCAAATTCATTGGGTGGATCTCACTGGAACCCACCCAACTAGATGAAAAATAGCACTACTCTCCTATTTTTTTTTTTTGTGATTGTAGCATAGCAATCACCTTTTAAAATATTATAAAGAATTCATGCATACATCATTTCCCTGTTCTTTGATAAATGCTACGCTACCACCCCCAATATGATTAGGATAGCGCTATCATCCCCTTTTCAAATTTCTATTTCAAATTGAATTTGTATCAATTTTGGACTCAAACTAAAGCTCTTGTAAATTAGAGTGACCTAGTGTAAGAGACTAACAAGAGTGGATCAAATAAAAAAGTAATGAGAAAATTGTATATGTGGAATAATATTTCTTCTTTGTTTTTTTTTTTTTCCTAATTTATACACTTTAACTAGTGCTTAACTGTTTTGACTCAAACGATATTACTTTAGTTTTAAAAAAGCTTTATAATGAAACTTAAAACAATAGTTATTTATTTCCCAATTAATAATTTTAAGGAAATAATAGCATTATCCCCATTTTAAAAAGGCCGTAGTATAACAATTCTTTCTTTCTTTTATTTTTACCAAATCACATTTATGCATAAAATATATCAGCTTAAAATATCTAGCATATATTACACTTTAGTCCTTGAATGTGTAGGGTAAAAGTGAGACTGAGATGTGATATTACAAGTTACAAAAAGCAAAGCAGTTTTCTAAATGGCCACCTTCCACATCAGGTAGTACTATCAACCTGACTTTCTTGCATTCTGTTGCATTTAGTTGAAGACATTCATGATCATAACGAAAGAAAATGAACATCATGCATACTTTCACAAGTTTCTTTCGGTTCTTTTTAAAATTATTGAATGGCCCTTCACTGTTCGTGTCAACAATCATCATTAGATATAGGCTTTCTTTTGTTAAATCATAATGTCTTATATAGTTCACCACTGCACGTCCTCTTCCTCTTTTCTTGCTTTAAAGTATATGACATGTTTTTGTTTCGTGTGAAAAGACAAATTATAATGTATCGACATATGCATTATGTCTAGTTTCGTTTTCAGTTACGCTTCCTCTCATTAATTTCATCTGTTCATGTATTTTCTAAAGTGAAAATTATTTTTGGCTGTTAAAAGCTTGAGTAGTTATAGTTTAGTGTCACATCATCCTCATTTGGTACTCTATCACTTATGTGGTTACTTCATTGTGTCTATGTTTATCAATTATCATGCGTCTCACAAATGCTTACTTAGTTAGATATATGGTTATAATGTATTAGTTACAAGGGGTTATTCCATTTATAATTATTATGCATTAGTTATATGTAAGTATTCTATTATAACTTGTGTGATTAATTGCTTAACTTTATAAGTGAGGCCGATCGAAGTACTAAATTTTTTTTTTTTGACTTATTGAAACTAACCTATAATTTAATTTTTAGTGTCTAGAAATATATTTTTTTTTCTTTTGTAGTTAATTAAATATAGCCTTAGGGTTCATTGATATACCAAAAAGAATATATAAAATGCTATTTGTTAGCACACAAACTGTCAAATTCTTGATTATTTAAATCTCAAGATTTTCAATCAAAGCCTATTTATCAGGAAATCAAATATTTCTACCTCAACTTTCTCAATTACATTGAAATTCTAGCACTACAAGAAAAACATGAAATTCTTACAGAATTTCTCACGGACGCAAAATCCGTGAGAAATTCTCACGAAAAAAACAAGTTTTTGCCATGGGCAATGAAAATGAGGAATTCTCTCACGGATTTTCTCACAGTCTTATTTTTCGTGAAAAAAAATCCGTGAGACAATCTTAAAGAATATAGCGGGAATGTGGCGCGAAAGCGTTCTCACAGACATAGTCCATGAGAAAACCTGACAGAATATGACATGTAAGTTTCTCATGGACTAGAGTTCGTGAGAAAGCTAAACGCATCATTTTTGGAACGAATTTTCTCACGGATTTTGTCCATGAAAAATAAAACGCACCATTTCACTAGATCCGTGGAGGAAGGAAATTTGGGTGGGATTTTCTCATGGACAAAATTCGTGAGAAAACTGGAAACTTCTACAACCCCCGAGACTCATCTTCCTTATTTGAAAGTTAGAAATAAAAAGAAATTTCGGTCATTTCTCTTGGTGAAACTTCGTGTGCGGCAGATTCTGATGACTAGAGGGCGTTTTGAGAGGTGTGTGGATTGTCTACTTCCTATTTTTAAAGCTTTGAAGTTGAGATAGGTCATTTTTCTTCGAATTTCTCTCTAATTTTCTCTTCTATTTTCTTTCTCAATAATGCACGAAATGGGTTAGTTTTTTTCTATATTGTTGGACTATTTTAAGTGTAGATTAGTTGTAGATAGGTATTTGATAGATTATAAACTTGATTAATGGTTTAATTTATGAGTTTGCATTTTATGTTAAATCCAAATTTCAATGTTAAAATTGGAATAGTTGTGAATTTTTTTTTGTTGAAATTGGTTGAGGGCTTTTGATATATAATATATGTAGAGAATTTGGATGATTTTTTGTTATTTTTTTGAATTGGTATGGATGAATTTTAATTTTGTGGGGTTTAGAGAATAATTTATTAAATTAAATTATGTGCAATTGCTGAGATTTTGAAAATTCTATTTGAGGCTCTTGTTGTATGTTCTATGTAGCTTATTTGTATAATTTGTGGAATGAATGTACGTTAGAGTTATATATGATAAATTAGTTATGTTAATTTATAAACTCGTTTAAGAGTTAATCGGGTAAGATTAACTCTCGAATAGTCCTAAATTTTAGGATTGTTCCACTAGTAGGACGATAGAGCTTTGGGAGCAAGTAGGTGAACTAAATTTCGTAGCACCTCTCTTTTGTTTCTCTAGGTACATATTTATGCTGGTTAAATAGGATAATTCTTGTACTTGGAGAACCATGGGGAGGTACTGTCGAAATTTAGTTGACCTACTTGGTCCTTATAAGCTTTTACTAGTGGTGGAACAAACTTCAAGAATGGGATAAAAGTCATACCCAGAGTAGAACTTAGTACTTTTGAAGAATTTTAGGAAAAGATTAATAACTTCATTTTGTTTTAAATATTGAAGGAATATGGATATCCCTAAACATCGTCATTTGATGTATGATAGACTTGTTCCAAATAGTAAGGTTGTTAGATATATTTTTATGCTAGTGTTGAGGTTTTTATTGGGTTTATTAGTCAACAACAAGTGTACATTGAAGGAGGGAAGATTAGATGTCCATGTACTAAATGCAAATGTCATAAGTTTCGTACATTGGATGAGGTTAGGATTCACCTATGCACGAAAAGCTTCATGGAGGATTACTATTATTAGGATAATCATTAAGAGGTTCATCCAACCATTGTCCCAATAGATGTAGAAAACCAATATTTGCCTTGGTATGAGCATATGGTTATAGATGCTGCTGGACCCTCTTTCAAATTGGAGTATATATCGAAGGAGGATCCAAATCCAGAATCTGCAAAGTTTTATGATATGTTGTGGGCTACTCAGTCTTCATTATGGGATGGATGTGAGACACACAGTGTGCTTTCAACTGCGGTTAGATTGTTAAGCATCAAGTTAGGCTACAACATCATTGAAAGTTCTATAGATGAACTTATCACATTGATGATTGAGATATTGCCTCTAGGTCATAGGATGCTAACTAATTTATATCAAACAAAGAAATTAGTTTCTAAACTTGGTTGTGGGTATAAGAAGATTAACAGTTATCCACATGAGTGTATGTTGTATTATGGAGAAGATGAAGTTGCTAGACAATGTCGAGTTTATGATGAAGCATGGTTTAGAACATCTAGAGTTGGATGAGAGAAATTTAGGAAAGTTCCAACTAAGCAGATATGATATTTGCTAATTATCCCTAGATTGCAAAGATTTTTTGCATCTAACGCATCAACGAAAAATATGATATGGCATAAGGACCACCAACGTGAAGAAGGGGTGTTGTCCCATCCTTATGACATAGATATATGGAAACATTTTGACATGGTTCACTTGGATTTCACATCAATACCGAAGAATGTGAAGTTAGGTATATGTGTTGATGATTTCAATCCTTTTAGAATGGGCGCGAAGACATACTCATGTTGGCCTGTAATCCTTACTCCTTACAATCTTCTACCTGACATGTGCATGAGAAGAGAATACATGTTCTTGACTGTCATAATTCCTGGTCCTCATAATCCAAAATGCAAAATAGACATCTTCTTGCAATCTTTGCTTGATGATTTGAAATTCCTTTAGGATTAAAGCGTGCTTACTTATGACATTTCCTTAAAGAAATTTTTTCAAATGATGACAGCTCTTTTGTGGATTATCAATGACTTTGTCTATGAGAAACTTTTCTCACTAAACGTTTCCTTGAGAAAATCCACGGCACATTGTCAAACTCCGCTAATTTTCCTCACAAATATTGTTCGTGAAAAATTGTATTTGTCACACCACTTTTTATCACGGTATTGGGTCGGAAAAAATGTCATTTTCTCATGGACAAAGCTGATTTTCTTGTAGTGCAACATAATATATAAGTGGACATATGCTTTGTTCACACTTTAAGCCCAAAGAACTTTCGTGTACGAGGGTGTGCTAAATATAAAACTATTCATAAATCTTCGTCTAATAACTTAAACTTTTGGATTGAATCGGTTCTTAACAAATCTAACAGTTGGATTGATAAAATTCACCTATTATACAATGCTATCTATGTGTTAATTATTACACTCATTGTAACATTTTACCTCTTTGGATTCTTGTTCTTTAGGTGGAAGGCATTATCAAAGTCATTTTGGAGCTTAACGAAATGATAAGTGGATTTTATATCCACTATTTAGATGTTATCTGCTTAATTTTTAGTTAGTTTTTTGGGTAATTATCAGCTTTATTCTCATGTCTTTGTGTTTATTTTGTAAGAGAATACTAATGGGAGGCCTATGGGATGAATTGGTAGTGTTTCGGTGCTCAAACTGGCGAAATTCGGTGTGCTAGGCAGAGAGCCAGCGCCTAGGTGCTGTAGTAGTGCAATTTCGGCCTCTTGGACAGAAAGTCAGCGCCGAAGCGCTACGTTGCTGCCTCAGGACTAGTTTTTGGCCTGTTTTTTTTTTTGTTGTTGTTGTTTTTGACCTTAAAAAGGATTCCTAATATAATTATTAGACTTCTTAGAAACTATAAATAGATCATTTTAGGACCAAATTAAGGTTTCTAATTGGTTCCTAATTTGTTCCCACACATTTCAAGCATTGAGAGAGCAAGGAGAAGAGATTGAAGGCTTGGAGTTGGAGATTCGGCGATGGTTCTTCATCGCCACAAGTTTTTTCTTCTCTTCTTTTTCTTGAATCATGTTTAGAATTTGTGTTAGCATATTTTTATCTTTTGTCATGAACTAATTTTCTTTCTAAGGCTACAATGTAGTCTAACTATGAATGATTGCAATTTCTTATTGAATTAATTTGTGATTTATCTTTTCTTAATTGAGTATTTATTTATGTTCTTAATGTCTCTAATTGCTTAATCACAAATTAGTTGTTAGGTTAATCACAATGAGACCAAAAGAATATTTGTGTGTCTAATTCGTGAGATAAATATCATAGGTTGCATATAGAATAAAAATATACCTCTACAGTCTGTGTAGTCAATTAAAGAGATCCATAAAATTTAATAAATTTTTTGGTTATTTATAATTCACATAAAAATATAGTGAGTTCATAACTTGGGAATATTTTTCATTAGACCTTGAGAAGAGCTAACGAATACTTTAAGAAATCTTAGCTAGCATTTAGAAAAATAATTCTAGATTAAGGATTTAAGGAAGAAATCAATAATCCTAGATCTTTTTCATATGAATTTCTATCTATTTAAGTGTTTTTGTCTTTAAATTATTGCTTGGCATTTAGTTTTCATTATCTAGATAAAATTGAAATTGACTTAATTTTGATATTTAGTAACCACAATTTTTGTGGGATGATACTTAATTTATCATTATATTACTTGTTTCTTATACTTACACTTGCATATATATGATTTTACATGACACAAAGTACGAGGACCTGCAATGTTATGCTATGTTTGTTTTATACCGATTGTGGAAAATGAGGAATGACAAGATTTTTCAGAGCAAGGATTGGACAGGCTGTGAGGTGGTGAAGAAAGCACATTTACAATTTACTGAGTATCTTGGATCCTTATTATATTTCTGATTGTTTTCCATGCTTTTTGCATGGTGCTCTTGGGTTTTACCCTTGTGTGTTCTTGGTATTTGGGTTTTACCCTTGGCTTTTACTCATATGAAAATGACTATGCAGATGAAATGAAAGTATCTTTTCATCCAAGGAATGAGTGAAGTTTATTTTAGGGTTTGCAACTTTTCCAAAAGGTAATGGTAATTAGGCTAAATTGTTGCAAGCTGAAGTGCAATAAACTATATAACTTGGCAATTTCTTTCATCTTGCGAAATCAAGAGAAATTAGAAAAGCCACAATCAAATATTTTAACCTGTCCTATACAGGAAACGTACTATACAATTATACAGTCAAAAGTATAAGTTGAAGCTACATTCCCCTTGTGCAAACGTTGTCCAACAAATTTCAATACAAGTTAGAGATACATTTCACACTCATATTTCTTCACCTATCATTACATCAGAAAATATCTGTTAGCTTTATTCATTTTTTGCTCACAAACACATATATGTAGAAGCATAAAACAATTCACCTGTAATTATAATTAAAGAATGTACAAATAGAAACTAAAAAATTGTCCCCCAAGTAACATCCCAGTAGTTGAACACTTGATACTTCATGGTAGAAGTACTGGGTTTAAATTTTACTGAGAACGGGTGAAGTGAAATTTTGAGATAAAATAAGTTACATTTGTTGTGTAGCCACCAATGAACCAAAATAAATAAATTAATTAAAAACGTCAAAGATTACTACACCATAAGAAATTACTTTACATATCATGTATTATAAAACAAATCGTTTCAGAGTTTTGATTTATGTATGCTATTACCAGGAGAACCTCCACATTCTTAGATCCAAGGTCTCAATCTAGCCACCTAAGTTTAATTCGTGAGAGGCATAAAAAAGAGTAAAACCTTATACATTTCAAATAAGCATATGGATATTGTCTTCTTAATGCATTCCTTGCCGCTTTCTACCACCTTTGCAATTATATCCAACTCTGCAATAATAAACCCTAAAAGTATGTCCAGACAACAGCTTTTCTAATAAAAGTATATGCACAAATGAGTGCTATTCTTTTAAAGTTGATCAAAAAGGTAACAGGTTAAAATTGAAATTTCATGTGATATTTATCCATCAACTAACAATAGATAGTAAGCAAAAGATGCTTCATGGCATAAATAAAATGCAAAGTGTTTCTTCCATTAGAAAACAAACTACATCAATAAAAATGATCTTAAACCTTCATGAGAACAGGGAAACTGAAAAGAACAATATTGAATCCTCCCAATCAAAAGGAAGAGAAATTCGTAGTGGATCAAATAAGAGGAAAAACCAGAGTTTGTGCATTTAAGAGAAGATTAAACTCGAAAATAAAAACCTAACCCAGCAATAAGGATAGTAAGAGAAAACAGTGTGATATTTTTGTTTAAACTGCTTGTGGATCAGGGTATTTTGATTTAATGTTGAGAGGTTCTTAGGTAATTTTCACATGCATAAAGATAAACTAAAAGTAGCCATCTAGGTTGTAGATCAAATAATGACAACGCTCTCTCTCCAAATAGAGGGTTGTGTATTTGAGGGCTTGCTTTGAAAAAAAAAAAAAAAANAAAAAAAAAAAAAAAAAAAAGGAAGTTCTCAAAACACTATTCCATACAAAACTGCAATTGTGGATGTTTTAAGGAATGACTCGCTCTTGAATCATCAAAAAAAAAAAAGATAAATTAAAAGTAGGGATATAAAATATAATTTATTAGGGTGCTAACAGGTACTCTTACATATGTATGAGTCACTTACTTGCATTTGATGGTGGTTGTAATTTTGCCATAAGCTTGGATGAAAATATGTTAACCTTTCACTTTCTGTCATAAAGAAGGTTTCAAACAATATCAAAACGTATCTTAAATTGATATTGTGTTCTTGGGAGGATCTCATAAGTTTGTTTCTGTAAGAGAAGCTCTACCTACCTGTGGTTGTAACTCCTTGTGGACAAACTTTATCATGAATTTGTGTAATTCTAGTTGTAATAAAGCTGTTCTTCTATCATCAATCAGCAACTCAAGAAGTGTGTCATGTCTACCTTACATTTTGCAGTAACAGGGGTAGTTTTACTCCTATTGATGACATATGTTGGCTTCACAATTTCATCTATGCCATGAACTTAGCCCATTTTGTGAGCTCTAGTTTCATTTATGCCATGTCCACATAACATTAGCTAGAGACCTTCATTGCTACCTAGCAAACTATTGGCATTGTTAAGGGAAGGGATTGAGTGAACCCAACAGCTTCAATTCAAACAATCAAGTCTCGGTAGGCCTTTTTATCCACTAGATTTATGACTCTTTAGTCATAAAATGTGATATGCCTTGTTTGGTTTCCATCAGATTCAATCACAAAACTCTACTTAAGGTCTGGTTAAGAGTGCTTGCTTTTTTAACTTAGGCTTTAAAGCTTCTTAGTGCTAAAAATTAAATGTTGGAGTCTTGTTATATGTTGAAATTCTACATAACTTTAACTTTGTGCCCCTAAATGGATAACCCATGCATATAGAAAACCAACATCTGTAGAAAATACGCCACCAATCAATCACTCAACCAATCAAAACCCCTCACCAAATTACAAAGAGATAGAACGAAATACAAACCCTAATTAAGTAAAAACCTTAAGCCCCTAACAAAAATAGAAAAAGATAGAACGAAGTACAGCACCAATCATACAAACCAAATTAGAAAAATATAGAACGAAATACATAGTCCTAATACAACTCAATATTTGAATTAATAGAAGCCCCGTAGTTCCTAACCCTAATATTAGCAAAATTAGTTTCAAATACACTAAATTGAAGTAGTGAATTAGGCTTTCAAAATTTTGAATTATATGTAGTTAATCGGTTGATAATACCCGATTTTTTTTATGAAATCAAGAATTGAATGAAACAGTTAAATTGAACCAAACCAAACCGAACCGAACCAAATTGAGCCGACCGCATTCAGATTTTTTGCTCAGTTTTGGCCAATTTTCATGGTCTAATCAATTGAGTTATGCACAAATAACCCTACCACCCAATTTGTCTTGTTACACAAAAATACAAAACCAGCATGTGGCAATGGCAGCACAATACAAAATAAAAAGAGTAAATTATTATGACAGAATTTTTTACATAAATATTTACCCTCAAAGCAAACAACATTTGCTGACTTCTTAAATTATTAATTAAAAATAAAAATAAAAATTGGATATGATATACTTATGCTGAAATAATCATGACACGTTTACGTTATTTGACATGATTGAATGAGTTAGCAAAACTTGGATTTTTTTAAAAAGTAATTTAATTAAATTTATATTATGGTAACAAATAATTGTATCACTATAAATTTAATTAACGTGTAAATAATATTATTTAACAAAACTCATGGCAAAAGGAAAAGAAAAAAAAATTACAAAGCAGAAAGGACAATAATCAGTTTAGCAAAGTACCGACCCGATATTACCGGTCGCGAGGAGGAGGTGGGTCGGGCCCACGGGTCGGACCATTCTCGTACTCTCTTTCTCTCACTCTCACTCCCAAACGGAACCTTTTGCTCTGTTTTGCGGGCCCCCTATGGAAATCCCTAAAGTAGCCCTGTAGTTATTTTCCCGCGCAATGGCAAGGAAACAGAAAACAAAGAGTGGAGTGTGTGAGTGAGAGGGCGAGAAAGAATGTGAGAAAAATCTGTAATCAGATGACGACAACTACCATCATGATCATCATGATGAATGATGCTCCCTCTGCTCTCTGACCTATGGGCCCCACTCCCCACCCCCACCTCCGCTTCACTTTAAGAATCTAACTGTCCTCCATTACCCGCAAATCAATGCCCCAATTAAAAATTTTAGATTTCCAAAATTAAAGTTGCTTATTTTTTTTTTAGTACAATAAAAATTATAAGATTACGACTTACAAGTGAAATATATTTTAAAAAAGAATTTTAGTTTATTGAAATATTTTTTAATTTTAACGTTAATTTTTATTAATTTTTATTTAAATTCTTTTGAGTATAAATATAGAAGATTTTTTAGATACTTTTAGTATTTATGTAGTATGTCATATTACATAAGAATAATCAATAAATGAATTATATGTGTACAAATTAATTATTTTTAAATTTTTTTAAAAAATTAAATAAATTATATTTTATATATAATAAAATATAAAAATTATGTATGTTTGCCACGTTAATGTAGTATGACATACTTAAATAGTATCATAGAATCCCCGATAAATATAATATAAAAAAATTAAGACACTACAATTAGATAAATTTTACTAATAAAAAATTATTATTAAAATTATAAATTTCATGGATATAACTTAATTTAACAAAATTTTTTGTTAGAGTTAAAAATTTTATTATATATATATATATATATATATATATATAAAGATTTTATGATACTATATAAATATATTATATTATACTGACGTTATGATAAATATATATAATTTTTATATTTTATTAAATATAAAAATAATTTATTTTATTTTTAAATATATTTAAAAATAATTAATTTATACATATATTATTAATTTATTAATTATTCTTGTATAATATAACATATCTTATAAATACTAAAAAAATTTAAGAAACATGCATATAATTATTATATTTATTATACAATTTTTATATTTAATGTGTAGTTATTTTTTGAAATAATTTTATATTCAATATAATAATTGCATAATAATATAATTCAAAAAATATATTTCTGTGCAATATACGGCATAAAAATATGTTTAATATTTCGAATGGCATATTATTTTTTCTCATAACTTTTAAAATATTTGGAAAAAAAAATGTAATTATTTCTCCCTATATAAAATGACTCCACTCACTGAAACCTCACGTTGCGTCCTTTGGCTAACTCAGCCACATCCACTCACTCAAAATGTGCCAGGGCTTCTCCGCCCGCGGCTGCTTCCCGGCGCCACCGTCCACGGTACTTCTTTGCCTTACCCTTCTAGTCCTCACTATCGGCCCCGTGGTCGGATGGCGACCGTGGCCTCAGAACAAAATGAACGTCTCCGATTCCACCTTCGGAGACTCCAAGAAATTCGAAGGGTCATCGGAGTTCGTTAAACTTCGGTACCACATGGGACCGGTCCTCACCACCAACATCACCGTACACACAATCTGGTACGGGAAATGGGAGCGCAACCAAAAGAAGATCATCCGCGAGTTCATCAACTCAATCTCAGCCGTTGCTTCCAGACACCCTTCCGTTTCCGGTTGGTGGCGAACCGTACAGCTGTACACGGACCAAACCGGGTCCAACATCTCCAAAACGGTTCGGCTAGGGGAAGAAAAAAACGATCGGTTCTACTCCCACGGCAAATCCTTAACCCGCCTTTCTATTCAGTCCGTGATCAAAAGCGCCATCACCGCTAAAACGAAGCCGTTGCCGATTAATCCGAGGAGTGGGCTATACTTGTTGCTCACATCTGATGACGTGTACGTTCAGGATTTCTGCACGTCAGTGTGTGGGTTTCACTACTTCACTTTTCCGTCGTTGGTGGGTTATACGCTGCCATATGCTTGGGTGGGTAACTCGGCTAAGTTCTGCCCAGGGCAGTGTGCGTACCCCTTCGCCGTACCGGAATTTATACCGGGTAGGAAACCGTTCAAGTCACCAAACGGCGACGTTGGAGTTGACGGAATGATAAGCGTGATTGGGCACGAAATGGCGGAGCTGGCAACGAATCCGTTAGCGAATGCTTGGTATGCTGGACCAGACCCGAGTTTTCCGGTGGAAATTGCCGATCTATGCGAGGGTATTTATGGAACGGGAGGTGGTGGGTCCTACACTGGGCAGGTATTGGACGCTCATGATGGTACCACGTATAATATGAACGGAATCAGACGGAGGTTTTTGGTTCAGTGGGTTTGGAGCCATATCCTGAATTACTGTACTGGCCCTAATGCACTTGATCAGTGAGATATTTTCTCTTTTTGGTTTAGTGTTTTTCCTCTTTTTTTTTTTTTTTGTGGGTTTGTGTTTTGTGAGTTTGTTAATGCATGAGCATGATTTAGTGAAGGTTAGTTAAGTTTGTCAGTTAATGCATTGCAAATAATGTAATTCCATATATATTATAGTTATAAACTTTTTTTTTATTGTTTCGTATGGTTAATTGGTACATATTATTATTATAATTTGATTTTTGATATGATTATTGTTATTATTTTTTTTAGTTGAAACAACTATAAGAAATAATAGGTTATTCTAGTTTCTACTTCTGCAAATAACATCCTATCATATCAAATTATTTTATTTGTAATGATTAAGTTTAAATTTTACTACTAATTATTTTTCTTTAATAAATAATCTAATAATATAATGATAAGTTTTCATTGAATTAGGTGGCATTAAATTCTATTACTAGTAGTTTTTTTTTTATATAGATAATTTATTAATACCATGATAAGTATTTATTGAATTAGGTTGACCCTTCAATGAATAGTCTCTTTTCACTTCAATTTTGTTATATTAAAAAAATTATCAATATAATTTCAATACAATTTTTTTCAATATAACTCTATTTTGAGTCAATTTTAAGCGAATTATTATTATTATTAGTTTTTTTTGTAACATCATTTTTAGTAGTTGTAAACTTGTAATGGAATGGGTGTTATTATGTTCCCGCGTAATGAGAATGGAAGCGAGTGGGTGTGATAATAATGAAATTAAATTCGATTTGGTATGTTTGTCTAAATTTTGAAAGAGAAGTAGAACGGCGCAAATATATTCTAATAAGGATGTTTCGAGGTGCACGCGGTTGTATGAGCAGTGTACCACACGCGTAACAAGCTGACAAATTTTCTGTGGACCCCAGTTTAGGTGATGATTGTCCTTTAAATCCTATGAAGTAAGGAGGACCCGTGCACCGAAAACGACAACAATAATAATACTGATGAGATTACTATTTATATACGCTTTTTTCTTTTTTATTTTGTGTTTGCGAAACTATATCTTTTTTTAAGCGATATTCATCCTTTTAATTGAGTGGTTTTTTTGTGAGATTTGGAAGTTAAATTTGGTGTCATTATTAAAATTTTAAAAAATTAAGTCACACAATATATAATAAAACAAAGTTCAATGTAAGACTATCACAATATAAAAAAAATATCAAATAAAAATTTAACTTTTGTTAAAAAAAATTAACACGTTTTCTTTTATCATGTAATTTTTTATTTTATAAAAAATTATGTGTTTTGTTATATATTAGGTGATTTAATTTTTTAAAATTTTTATAACAATACCAAAATTATTAAGTTAATCCTACCAAAACCTATCCAACTTTGTGAAAAGATAGAGTTCCTCCCAAAAGGTCAAATATAACTTAGCAAATATCTTTCTTTTTTTTATAATATTATTTACTTTTTATGAACATGATACTTTTTGAAATTTAATTGAATAATCTAAATTTTAAATTGATCATTTGTTTTATATATATATATATATATATATATATATATATATATAGTGTTCTTATCTAACCAAAAGAATTATGTCTAGCTTAATAATATTTTTTGAATGACTTAAATTTTATACATCAATAGTGTGACAGTCATTTTTCGTAATAACAATATATGGAGTAATACTTATTCACTTAAGTTTTAATTTGTCTTATTAAAAAAATTATTCTGCTCAAATTTTACACATTATCACATATGGTAGGTAATTTTTTTTTTTTTTTTTTTGTAGATTATTGGTAAGATAAGTAGGTAAAAGTAAAAGAACAATACTATTTGTATATGGGTTTAAATTTAATCCTAGTCAGTATAAAACAATTAACACTACTATTAAATAATATGTTACTACATTATTAAAATAACTAAGATTTTTTTCACTAACAATAAATAGCTTTAACTAGTTTTTTTACACTAATAATTTATCAAAATTAAATCCTATGTATTGTAGTTAATCTCATATTACTTTATACTTTGACAAAGATTAACTATAACTTACCAACGAAGGTTGACTCGAGTGGAAAAGGCTCTGGTCGCTTGAGCAAGTGGTTTCAAGTTTGAGCTCTTGTGGATGCAACAAACCTTTTTGGGAAAGGTTTTCGCTATAAAGAGCGCCTAATAGTACCTCGGAAGATTAGTCCTAGGCAAAGTCTTAGGATACCTCGTCTAAAGACCAAAAAAAAAAAAGATTAACTATAACTTTTTTTCGTATTAGACTCAAATTTGTGATGTTATATTGGAAAGTATAAGATTAACATGTGTGTAAATATCCAATCAAAAAAAAAAAAAAAAGAACACGGTGCGTAAATAATATTTTTTCAAAATAAAATTTGTTTTAAATTTTGCGTAAAAGTACTTTTCGGTTGAGGCATTGTCTTTAAAGTGTTTATATCAGTGTCTACCGTTGTCTCTTAGCAGATTCTCGTTAAAGTAAATGATAATGGAATCTATCAAAATGAATCATCAATCATGCTTTACTACTTTAATCAAGCATCAATTCTGAATGAATTTATCCATTATAGAGTAATTGGAGTAATGGAATCTTTGCAATGTCAGTTTTTAACCGTAAAATTTTTAACTAAATACCACCTCAACAATTTACTTGATTCCTTAAGACAAAAAGAAAATGATAGTGTTGTCATCTTGTGATTCTTAGAATTGAATTATAATAGAGTTATGGTGAGGGCTAAGCTACAAGAGGGGTATGCTACCTCTAAGTTTAAGTGGGACTCATTCAATAATTTTGGTGTCGTTGTAAAGATTTTAAAAATTTGAGTCATTTAATATGTGCTATAACATATAATTTTTTATAAAATACAAGAATATCATGATATGGAAAAACGTATCAAGAAGTAACATTTTTTAGCACATTTTTTTATATTATATTATATTATTATTATATTTTATAAAAAACTGTGTGTTTTGACACATCCTGGATAACTAAATTTTTTAAAATTTTCACAAAGTCATCAAAATTATACTATAAATCTCATAGATCTCACCCAAAATTCTACCCAAAGAAAGTTACCTCCTCTCTAAGAGGGATATAATAGCTGTCACCTAAAGTTATTCCTGCTTCTCACTAAAATTTGCAAAGATTCCATTTATTTGAAACAACAAATTTTAGCTAAACAAGTTTTATGAAATATGTGATTTAAATATATTAGAAAAGGTAGAGACTAAATTGCTAAAAAAAAAAAAATACAAGCTGATAAATCCCCAGAACTAGTAAATTCTATTTTACATCTTACTTATGAAAGTTTTTCTACATATATTTTCACTTAATATCATGTAATCTTTTGCAAGTCAAACTTGGTAGAGGAGGGGATAATAAAGTCACTTGATCTCATTTATTTATATATTTTTGTTACAAGGAAGCATATGCACTATAAAATAGAGAAGAGAATAATTAATAAGAATATAACTCTTAGATATTAATTTTCTAGTTTATATACCTAAAAAAGATGTTATTAAATCTACATGTTATTAACTTTATTTCACTTATATGATTTGAAAATTAAAATTCTTTTTAGCTTTTCTTTTGAGTAAGGTCTCAATTATTTAAATATCCATATACAAAATTGAAGACTTTTTATCATCTAAGCTTACAACTATGTATTATGTTGATGCTATGTTTATGTAACTTCTTAAAGAGGATTTTAATAGTTAAACATCTGACACTCAATTATCCTATACTTTTATAAACAAAAAAAAAAAAGGTGCCACATTATATCAATAAAATACAGTATTTATTAAGCTACATTACTCATTTTGTAAAGATCTCAAAAAATTAAATTATTTAGTATATGATAGAACATACAATTTTTTATAAAATATAATAACATCATGATATAAAAAAATATTTCAATTCTTTTATTTTATAAGTGTAGCATCAATCTTATATTTTATAAAGAATAATTTATTTTCATATATATTAAATAATTTAATTTTTTTAAAATATTCACAATATCACTAAAATTACTAAACGACTTCAAACTAATACTATACCATTTATTGGGAATAGTATAACACTCACCATAAAATAAATAAATAAATAAATAAATATATATATATATATATATATATATATATATATATATATATATAAACCCGTAATGTCATTAACTAATTACCTATACATAAAAGAAAATTCATTTTTATTTATTTTTAAAATTTAAAATAGTAGATTTGAAAAACATACTGTTTTCAAGACAAGCTGTGCGTAAAATCCAAGGAGTCTGCGAGGGTTTGTCTCTAGACTCTAGATTACCCCGGGCGCCGGGTCCAGGGCCCGTACTCCTTTCAAATTTTGTGAGACTAACTTTATGGGGATTTGTGAGGCGTGTGTTATGATGTTCTCCTTTTCTTTTTTGAAAAATAAACCTTGAAATGCTTTTTCTGGTTTGCGGTTTCCCTTTCATTAAAGTGGGTCACGTTTTGTTGGTACTAGACACAAAGGCACAAACTTGCTCCTTAGAAACCCAACCAGAAAATGAAAAGAGAATCCATTGATTCTTGGTTTTTACATTACACTGCAATCTCGATGAAGCTTGCACAATACATAACACACTTGCTCTTCATCAAACGTTTTCTTCAAGTATAGCCAGATATTCAAGTTTTTAATACGACAATACTATCCTACTCCCACTGAGAAGGGTAGTTTGTTAGGTGATATCGAGTGAAACTTACTTAATTTTCAGTGAGATTTACATAATAATTTTAATGTTATTATAAATGTTTTAAAAAATTGATTAGTATATTATGTATCAATTAATTTTTTATAAAATTCATAAAAAAATATGATATAAAAAAACGTGTTAAAAAAAATTCAAAGTTTGTCAAAATTCAAGCAATTATCTTTTATGTATTAAATTGAAATTCTATCAATTGTTTTAATATTTTAATAATATTAAATAATTAATTTTTTTAGATGTACACAATAGAACATATCCAAAACCCTTACGAAAATAAGGAGGTAACTTAGCGTTTATCTACTTAATAACACTACAATCACTAAAAAATAGATATATATTAAACTATGATTTTGAGTATATGAACTTGTTTCACCTTAATAATTAGATACATATAACCACTTGAATTATTACTAGAGATTACCCTTTAATTTCCTTTACTTTTTGAAAAGATTAGGTTATTATTAAGGTTTATTATCTTATACAAGTGCTATAATTTGGTTTTTAAGAGTTACCTAATATAGATTCTTTACACATTTTGTTTTGCTAATTGGAGTCTTAATAGATGATTTTGTTCTCAAGTGATAGCATCATCAGTCAATTATTTACATTTTTTTTTTATACATAAAGGCACAAATCTTCAAACTAGAACCTCCTCCAATATCAAACCATTGTTACTAAACCACTCTAATGGCTTAATCATGAAAAGTGCTACACGTACAACCCCAAAGATGTTACCCAGATTAGCACACAGGTGCACATGCACAAATACTATAACCCCCATGCAGCTTGGGGGTTTAGACTGAGCTCTCAGCTCTAGCAGTTTTTCTTAATATTGAAAACTAATTATTTTTGTGGGTTGTAATATCATTATATGGTGTGCCAATATAGGGTGGTTTTCTTAAAAAAAAAAAAAATGTAATCTTTAAATACAAATAGAAAAGTTGCTAAACACTCTTTCCACAAAAAAATATAGGTTTTGTTTTCAAACTTTTCTTAGAGGGAAATGATAAAACTTTAAATAACTATCAGCATGATTATCAATAAGTAGGTCATAGATGAAAAATGGTTGTGTATCTCACCCTAAACGAGGAGCTAGGTATATAACCTATTACTCAACTGGTATTGTGGTTAAATATATTGTGAATTCTCATTCTTTTTTCTCTATATTTTGGGGGATAGAGAATGAGAATTTGAAGAAGGGTCTAAATAAGGGTCTCTCTCCCTCCTTGGGAACTCAAGCTATGGCTTGACTAGTCATTTTTATTGTTTTTTTTTGTTATATACTTTTTTTTTCAGTATTTTAGTTATGATTTTAATTTTGAACACATAATTTATAGAGTAAAACATTTTTTTAGTCATTGAAAAATACAACTACTGACAAATTCGTCTTCCAAAAATTTTCAGTGACAAATTGGTCCTTAAATTATTATTTTGTCTGACAAATTAATCTTCTGGTACTTTAATGAGAAAAGTTCTGGACCCCTGTAGACCCATTTCCTAAAATTCTTTCACTGATCTTGCCTAGCTATGTTTAAGCCCTCCTTTTCTCATTCAAGTTTTCTTTTTCTTTTCACTGATTTTGTCTACTAGAGGACTAATTTGTCAGCGAAATAATAATTCAAGGACCAATTTGTCACTGAAAATTTTTGGAGGATGAATTTGTCAGTAGTTACATTTTTCAAGGACTAAAAAAGGGTTTTACTCTAATTTATAAATCTGTAAAGACGACTTTAGTACTATTTAACCACAATCATTTTATTATAAAAAATGATATACAACTAAAGTATGTAACTTCTTTTAATACCTATGATCTAATTTGAAAACATTATATCTTTCATATGATATAAGAATCAAGTTTAGGGTACATTTTGGTTTACAAAATCAATTTATTAGAATTTGAATGGGAAAAGGAATGGGAATGACCTCCATCGTTTAGTTCCATCCAAATGAAATTTTAGTCCATTCTTGTCCATTCCATACTTATTTTTTATACAAATAATGAACACAAAATGAAAGGAGTAGAATTGTGAACTTGAAGTGATTCTAGCAGCCGCTAAATTAACTCCTTATGGTGGTTTCATTTTTCTTCTTATTTTAACAATAAGGATATTCTTGAGTTAATTTTTAAACATTAAAATTAAGTCTATCTCCAAACGATTTTAATAACCTGCTCCACCTAAGTTTTCATTTTTTATTTTAGTACAAGCACCTTGATCACATTGCTATTGCCGGCTACATAGAAAAAATATCTAGAAAGCTAAAAAAAATATAAAGAACTCAACTGGATCATTGCATTAAATATCAAGGTTGACCCCAGAGCAAGAAATTTTTTTGGAGACCATTGGTCATCTATGAACGCATTTTCCGGAACCTTAGCTGGATTTCACTTATTTTTGATTGGCAATTGACCTCAAATTGAAACCATATAGAGTAATAGAGTAGGTAAGACAGCTAGTACACACAGAGAAACAAACGCATGGTTGACGAAAAATAGAAGCATTGAGTTTCTAATGTTGAAATATTTTAACATACAATCATTGAGATTCATCAATGGTAGCAAGGGAATGCAGCAGTAGAAATTAGACAAGAGAAGGTGCTAGCGGCGCATGATTCTTGATCTTTGACCTTGAGGTCCTTTCATACATATATAATAATTTGCAACTTGCCTATGCTTTTATTTTGTGAATTTACTATTACTATTATTATTGCACGCTTAAGGATTTAGCCTTTGGGGTCCCTTTATAGATAGCTCAATCATGCAATGAAATTCTTACCCTAGGAAAAGGTTCACAAAAGGACTTTCCATCATTAAGTCTTTCGGTTATGTGGTAAATGATTATTAGTTATAAAATTTGAGCTTAAAGGGTTGTTCTAAAGTTTAGGTGAATTTATTTAAATTAAAGTATCTAAATACTCTAAATAATAGGTGTATTTTAAAGAGTAAATTGCACTTGGATAATCACTAATAACAGAGTGAAAGGAGTGAGTTTTGAAAAATCTATAGGTTATTATCAAGGTACATATACTTTATTAGCAATTTTCTATTACCCTATGTTCGGAGAAAAAAGTAGGGGGCAAAGAAAATGAAGGTGAAGTTATTTTCCATTGTTTGGTTGTAGGAGAGAAAATGAGTGAGAAAGAAAATTTGTGCAAAAAGTACATGTCAGGCCTAGCAAAAGTTTTCTCTCCATGAATGGAGAGAAAATGCAATAGAAGGATTATACAAGACAATTGGATCATTTTGAGCTATACTAGTTTCAATTTTTTAAGGATGTGAGTGTAATTTTATATTCTATCAAATTCTGAAAAGTTACTTTCTCTCTATTTTCTTTCCTCTTATTTTCATCTCATCCAAACAAAAAAAAATATTTTCTCTTTATTTTGTATCCTCTCTTTTCTTTCTCTGCATTATTTGCTCCCATCCAAACATAGATTAATGTTTATTATTCTTCAGCAGTTTACTCTCTATGAAAGTGTAATCCTCACTTTAAAAAATATAAATTTTAAATGAGAAATGCTGTTATAATAATCATTCATTTGGTTGTGGAATACTTCACTTCCAATCTCTTTTCAATTTTCACCAAGAGAAAAGAGTATGGAAGGGGTCAAAAATGTCAATTTTAATTTGATCTAATGGCAAGAAAAAAATATAAATATTATTACTTTTTTAGAAAATAATACACTATATTTTAAAGTTGCATTTGCAACTATCATGAGTATACACACTATAAGGAATCTAGGAAAAATATCCAGATATAATACTTAGTTATATGAGTGTACCACTTAATTCTTTTTTGGGTGATAGTGTACCACTCAATTTTTGAATATGGATCACAAGAAATTTCTCAATTTTAAACATAAGTGCATAACTAGTTGAACCACATTGGTTACAATTTTATATACATATTATTTTTATAAGAACTAATTGTTCCATTTTTTCTCTGCAAAAAATGGTAGTTCCATTTTATTTTAATTTACTAAGAAATATCCTTTTTTTTTGTTGCTTTACCAGAAAAAAAAATGTCATTTCTTTTTGTTTCATGAAAATTCAATATAAAGCCTATGTCCTTCTCTAAATGTACTAATTCTTAGTAACGTGCACACAAAGCTACAACAGTTAATTCAATCAAAAACCACTTTGTCAAATCAATATCTTCATGATTTATATAAGGGTAAACTGTTATTTTTTGTGTCCTTAAAAGATTTTGACTTTAACAAATTAGTTCTTTAAAGAATATTTATTACAAAATAATTCTTTAATCATCAAGATTCCTAACAAACACACATAATATTTATTATAAAATAGTCTTTCAATTATCAATTTTTGAATCAATTTGTTAAGAATCTTGATGATTAAAGCACTATTTTATAATAAATATTTTTTCAATGACTAATTTATGAAAATTTAAATCTTTCAAGTACTCATTTTTCCTTGAATAAACTAATACATTACAAGTATCAAAGAAAAAGATTCGTAAGCAGAAACATCTTCGTTTTTTGCTCATGTTTGTTTCACTTGGACCTTAGCCAACTTGGTTTTTCAAGGTCTTGAATCGAGGGTTGCAGAAAGCATTTAACACCCATGTTCCCTTTTCAGCAAATGAACATGTAGTACCTGGCCCCTACACAAAGAAGTATTTTGATTTTATGGGCCACATTTAATTCCATTAATTGGGACAACAGCCACTACCACTATGTTATTTCAGAAAGAATACAATGTACAAATATAAAATTAATCACCATATATAAGAAATACATGTAACAAATTGAAGCATTGTTATATGCCTCTTTTTGTAATTTGACCTTACTAAAGAAAAATTAATTAAGATATATAGATAGACTGACATAGTGAGCCTCCTCTGCTTTCTTTCTAGGTTTAAATTGTGTTTACATTTCTTATCCTAGATGGTTAGAGGTCCTTTTTTTGAGTGGGTGGTGTTTGCCAACTTTGATAGTTAGACATGTCTACTGGTTATTATGTTTTAGTGTTGGTTTTGAGTCAAAGTGTGAAGTTATAATAAAGATGTTAAATATTTTTTTTATCCTTTAATTATTTATCAAATGTCACTTTAGTTATTGGTTTAATTTTGTGTTACTTTAGTCCTCGAATAACCACATTGCCTACCAAATTAGTTTTTATAACACAAAAAATGATCACTTAAATGACTAATTTAACGGGTAAAATGATTATTCAAACACTAAAGTGACACAAAATAAATCAAGAACTAAAGTAACATTTGAGAAATAATTCAAGGACAAAAAATGTATTTAACTCTATAATAAATTTTTAAGGTGGAAAAATGCATGCCAAGATTAAAATTGGTCAGGAGCTTGTTTCGTAATTATCTTGAAGTGTTTATTTTAGGTTAAAGTTTTCTTGATTGAGTTATCTTAGTAAACAAGTGTTTGAGTGAAACTTAAATGTCTCAGGAAGTGTAAGTATTTGAATTAGAGTAGGTTTAAATTTCTTATAATTTGTTGAAAGTTAAAATTGGTGAAGCTATCACCATAACCACCTCCTAGAATATCTAGGGTTGTTGTATACAATTCAAATATTGAATTATAGTTTAGTAGAATTAGGGTTTCACCTTTCGAATATTTTTGAATATGTTGTAAATGTACACAAATACTTACACAAACACCAATGAAAAGTATGCTCTCTTTATTCCACTTATTTGCTTCTTTATGGTATTAGAGCTAATTGCTTCACATAAATTTTTTTCATGGCCAGCCACATTGAATCCTCGTCTTCCTTCCTTGATGTTCTTGTTTCCCCCACCGTCCACCATCTGGTTCTACACTAATCTCCTTCACTTCCGATCACTTGCCCATCAAACTCAATCAACATAATTACTCTTCTTGGCGCATCCTTGTTGATGCTCTTTTTCATGTGTATGATCTCATGCCATTCTTGGATGGCACCAAACTATGTCCTCCCTCAACCATCATCTTAAAAGGAATTGCTTTACCCAATCCTGAATACACCTTACGGACTAGCCAAGACAAATTTCTTTTGCATGCCATTACTGCCTCCCTTGAAACCGATGTTCTCACCCTTCTTAGCCACCCAGCCACTGCCAAAGAAGCTTGGGATCATCTAAAAACCTCTTTGCAAATCAGTCCTGCTCTCGTTTAATGTCACTCAAGGAAAGACTTTTCACTACTACTCGTGGTTCGTAGCCTGTCAATATGTATTTGTAACAAATGAAAAATATTGTAGATGAGATTGCTTTAATCTCCCACTTAGTAGATGATATGGATATAGTCATCTATATTTTAAATGGCCTTGGTACCGATTTCAAAGAGATAGCTGGCCCTATTATAGCCAGAGACACATCAATTACCTTCATGGAGCTAAGAGATAATCTTGTAGATTTTGAGACATATTTTAAAAAAATAAAACACCACAAACCCTATCCAACATTTCATTGCCAATGTTACCTCCAAGCATTCCACACCTCCCTTCAAGAACATTTTCCCTAATCCAAACCTCTCCTTTCTACGCCTCCCTCCACCTTTCCCTCAACCGGATCCTATTCTCCCATCACCTATCAATTCTGCAACAAACCTAGTCACCTAGCCATTCACTGTTACAAGTTTTTTCCTCACCTCCGCCCTAAAAAATTGCTAGAAGCCAATGTCACCACCACACAGACATCCTTCAATCCCCAAACTTGGTTACTAGACAACGATGGCTCTCATCATGTCACAAACAACTCCTCCACATTGTACACACAACATGACTACCATGGCACTGATCACATGATTGTAGGCAGTGACGTAGGTTTGTCAATCACACATCTTGGGTTCTCTAAATTATACACACCTTCATCATCTTTTCATCTTCATAATGTTCACAGTATCCCTAAAATGAAACACAATATCATCTATGTTTTCTAGTTTTGTAAATGCAATCATGTTTTTGTTGAATTTTTAACAACTTTTTTGTGTGTGAAGGATCTGACTACAGGGGTGTCACTCCTTCAAGGCCCAAGTAGGTATCATACCTACTCCTTTCTAGCACTTGAATCTCGGTCTCCCTCTTGTCCTTAAGCACTTAATGTCCAACGCCTTCCATTTTCCTCACTATGGCACCACCGCTTAGGTCATCCTCACTCTCACACTTTGCATCACCTTGCTACCCATCACAATCTCTTACTAAACCAAGAGTGTAAGGACTGCCTTTCTTGGTCTTGCAACAAAAATCATCGCCTTCCATTTTCACATTCTAGTCGAAGGGACATCAAAGCCATTAAAATGTGTCTTTGGTGATGTATGGGATCCTTCCCTACATGTTTCAATTGATAATTTTAAGTACTATGTAATCTTTGTTAATAATTTCACAAGATTCTTGGTTGTATAAGCTTAAGCAAAAATATAATGTATTTTAAGTTTTTATTCAATTTAAACGTCTCGTGGAATCCTTTTTTAATCAATCCATCATTTCTTTTCATTCAGACAATATGGGAGAATTAAAAAAAATTAAAGTAATTTTTTGCCCAACATGACATTTCTTTCTTCATCACTCCTCCCTATACAGAGGAATGATCTTGCAGAAAGAAAGCATAGAGACATTGTAAAAACTGGTCTCTCCCTTTCACATTTTGGTTTTATGCCTTTCAAACGGCAAATTTCTTAATTAATTGGTTACCCACTCATGTTCTTGACATGCCCTCTGCATATAAAAAATTATTCAATCAAAACCCTAATTATTCAAATTTTTGTGCCTCGGTTGTCTATGCTACCCTTGGCTGCATTCTTATTCCCCTCATAAACTTCATACATGTTCCACTAAATGCATCTTTTTAGGTTACTCTACAAATCATCATGCATTTATCTATTATGATTTTACAAATAAAAAACCCAACATATCTAGGCATGTCAAATTTTTAGGAGAGGTTTATCCTTTTCAAACACAAACCGTCCCCACCCCTTCTCTCTGTCCTCATCTTGACCTAATCCCAGTGTCCTATTATCATGTTTCCTTCTCCAACTCATACTCTAATGCTTCTTCTCCTTCACATTCGGTCTCTCCATCGTCTCCCATCTTATCTCCATCTTAAAATTCAAATAATTCCTCACATGCTTCAAATCTTTCTTCATCCCCACCTTTATCCTCTTCTCCTTCGAATCCTCCCATAATCTCAACTCAAAATTTAAATAACTCCCCATTCTACACATGTTCCTTCTTCACCCATATCCCCTCACACCCAACCAAATATCCTTTCCTCAATCACCGCCAACTCCTCTTCTGCTAACCCTAACTCTAATTTTTCCTCTCCTACACACATATACACTCTTTTTCCTATGCACTTAAAATTTCCTTCATATTGATAAAAAATAAAAATTTAAAGGTTTTCCCATGATAAATACTTTTTGTTATGCTTATATTTAAAACATGGACTTTTACACTAATAATTAATGAAGTTTTGAAGTTTATCTTCAATCTCTAATTCTCTATGACAATTTCTTTTAATAAGCATTAAACATAAGATAATATGCCCATTTCTAATTTTATATTAACTAATTTTAATTAAAATAGATGTTTTAACTTTTAAGTATTTAACATATTTTAGACGTTAAAAAAATTATATCAAAATTAATTAGTAATGACTTCTAAAAAAAATGATCTAAGTAGGATTAGGTTGTCATAATCTATAAAAAGAGGATCCTTAAGTGATTTGATTTTAGGGCTTCATTGACTTGCAAATTCTCACACATAAACAACGCTTATTATTACTTAAAGTAGAATAATATACAATAAATGTAAGACTAAAGATGGTTATATGTTACATTGAATGAATATTCCACAATAATTTTATTATATAAATAACTAAGGTACTAAGATATGAAGTCTCTAATTAATTAGTTTCAACATTTACGTATAGGTTAGGATATTCTTAAGCTTTATATTTCTTTCTTTGTATGCGAACATTCTATGTATTATTTTTTATCTTAAACTCAAAATCACTTAAAAGGTTAGTTGGCATTATCAATACTTTTTAATTTTTTTTTATAACATAAGATAGGAATTATAACAAATTTTTGAAGTATTTTAGTTACATAGTGACTAAATTATGGTACTAAGGTATAAAAATCCCTAGTTAGACAATACTTATAATTTCATAAGAATTCTTCTAAACAAAAATTTTCTCCAAAATTTAGAGGCTTTTCTTGGAAACTTATGCTAATAAATTTTAAAATGTTCCAAATTGTATAGTTCATAATCAACATAACCAATGTAAATTTAGTTAAGCTATTAAATTAGTAAGTGTGACATTTTTCAATATATGGGGCTTTTGATGATCTATCAAATTGACATGAACATTTTGTTAAAAAAATTGAAAAACTTTGAAATTCAAAGTTAAAGTTCATTGCATTTTCATGGAGACATATCACTACAAGAAAAATGTCTTTTTCTCACGGACGATGTATCTGTGAGAATTTCTCTTGGAAAATATGAGATTTTGTCACGGACATTGGAAATGTGGGATTTTCTCATGGAATTTCTCACGGAACATCTTTATGTGAGAAAACCTGAGAGAGTTTGGCAGGAATGTGGTGTGAAAATTTTCTCATGGACAAGTTCCGTGAGAAACACCGTGACAACATCCCAAGTAAGTTTCTCATGGACTAGAGTCCGTGAGAACATTGAATGAATCATTTTAAGGAGGATATTTCTTACGGATTTAGTCTGTGAGAATCCAAATGTACCGTTTTACTAGATAGGTCCACGGAATGAAATTTTGGCAGGCTTTTCTCATAGACAAAGTTCGTGAATTTTTTTATGAGAAATCTGTAAATTAATTATGTTCCTGAGACTCATATTCCTCATTTGGAAGTTACAAAAAAAACTCCCCTCGGCGATTTCTCTCTGGAAATAGATGTGGGCGGGGATTTCCAGCGATTTTCCAATGAGTTGAGGACGTTTTTCGGCTTGTGTGGACAATCTATTTCCTCCTTTTGAAGCTTTAGAGTTGAGGAAGGTCATTTTTCTCCTATTTTCTCTCATAATTTATCTTGTATTTTCTTTCTCAATGATGCACAAAATGAGTTAGTTTTTTCTATTTTTTTGACTAGTTTAAGTATAGGTTGGTTGTAGATAGGTATTTGATAGATTATAAACATGATTAATGGTTTGATTTATGAGTTTACCTTTAATGTTGAATTCGATTTTCAATGTTAAAATTGGAGTAGTTGTACATTTTTTTGTTGAAATTGGTTGATGGCTTTAGATTATGATATATGTAGAGGGATTTGATTATTTTTTGTTATTTTTTTTGAATTAGTATGGATAAATTTTAATTGTGTGTGATTTAGAGAGTAATTTATCAAATTAAATTATATGTAAAATTGTTGAGATTTTGAGAACTATATTTAGGGCTATTGTTGTATGTTATATGTAAATTATTTATATAATTTTAATGTTATATGATATATGGATTGTGAGCATTTGATATACTAAACACTTGTGGGATAAATTTACTTTATAGTTATATATGATAAGTTAGATATGTTAACTTAGAAACCCGTTTGAGAGTTAATCACATAGGATTAACTCTTAGATAATCCCTGAATTTAATACTTTTCTTAAAGTAATCGTTCCACTAATATGACGGTAAAGTTGTGGGAGCAAGTAGGTTAATTAAATTTCGGAGAACCTCTCTTTTGTTTCTTTGAGTACATATTTATGCTAGTTGAGAAGCATAATTCGTGTACTTGGAGAACTATGGGGAGATGCTGCTAAAATTTTGTTGACCTATTTGGTCTTTATAAGATTCTACTAGTGATAGAACAAACTTCAATAATGGGATACAAGCTATTCCTAGATTAGAACTTAGTATCTTTGAAGTATTGTAGGAAAACATTAATAACTTCAATTTGTTTTGAATATTGAAGGAATATGGAGATCCTTGAATATTTTCGTTGGATGTATGAGAGACTTGTTCCAAATAGAAAGATTGTTAGAGATGAGTTTTATGTTGGTATTGAAAAATTTATTGAGTTTGCAAATCAACTTAATGTGTATATTCAAGTAGGGAAGTTCAAATGCATATTTGTAAAATACAAATGCCATAAGTTTCATATACCAAATGAAATAAGGATGCACCTATACATGAAATGTTTTATGGAGGATTACTATTATTTGAATAATCATGGGGAGCTCCGTCCAGTCATTGTTTCAATGGATGTTAAAAATTAGTATATCCCTCGATATAAGCAGATGGTTATGGATACTAAAGGAGAATCCAAATCCAGAATCTGCAAAAAGTTTTATGATATGTTGAGGGCAGCACAGTCTCCATTATAGGGATGAATGTCAGACACACTTTGTGCTTTTAACAATTGTCAAATTGTTAAGCATCAAGTTTGACTATAACATCTCAAAAAGTTCAATGGATGAGCTTATCACATTGATGACGGAGATATTGCCTCTAGGCCATAGGATGCCAACTAATTTTTACCAAACCAAGAGATTAATTTCTAAACTTGGTTGTGGGTACAAGAAGATTGACAGTTGTCTACATGAGTGTATGTTGTATTATGGAGAAGATGAAGCTGCTAGATAATGTCAAATTTATGGTGAAGCATAGTTCATAGAATCCAAAGTTAGACGAGGGAAGGTTAGAGAAGTTCCAACTAAATAGATGTGGTATTTCCCAATAATCGCTAAGCTACAAAGACTTTTTGCATCTAATGCATCTGCGAAGGAGATAAAATGACATAATGAACACCAACGTGAACTAGGGGTATTGTCACATCTATCTGACGGAGATACATGTAAACATTTTAATATAGTTCACTCGAATTTCACATAAGAACCGATGAATGTGAAGTTAGGTCTATGTGCCGATGGTTTCAGTCCTTTTGGAATGGGCACCAAGACATATTCATGTTGGCTTGCTATCCTAACTCCTTATAATTTTTTGCCTAACATGTGCATGAGATAGGAATACATGTTTTTAACTATTATTATCCCTAGTCCTTATAATTTGAAAAGCAAAATTGACGTGTTCTTGTAACTTTTACTTGACGATTTAAAGAAGCTTTGGGATAAATATTGAAGCAAAACTTTTGAATAAGGGAAGCTCTTTTGTGTACCATCAATGACTTCCCTGCATATAGTAGGCAAGTTGGGTTGCTCGATTTGCATGAGCGGTTCAAAGACATTTTATTTGAAGCATGGTCATAAAATGTGTTATTTTGTTTGTCATCGACAATTGTTGCCCCAAAATCATCCTTTCCGTCATAACAAAAATAACTTCTTGAAGAAAATGAAGGAGAATGACATATCACCTAAGCATTGCTCCAGAGACGAAATTTTCATGCAAGTGATGTAACTACCTAGAATAACAGAAAGTGAATGTGTTGTTTCTACTGGTTATGGTGAAACTCACAACTGAATTAAGCGTAATATTTTCTAGGACTTATCATATTGGCATAATTTGTTAATTTCTCACAACATTGATGTGATGCATACAGAAAACAATGTATTTAAGGGAAGAGTAAGGACAATGTGAAGATGAGACTAGATATGACAAAGTTATGTAAATGTCTCAGATTGGAGTTGCAAGACTTGGACAATAGAAAGTTTGCGAAACTCAAGGCATTTTATACACTTAGTATTGACCACAAGAGAGTTGTGTGTGAGTAGGTGCAAAGTCTGAAGCTTCATGATAGATATACATCTAACTTAGGGAATTGTGTTGATACTAATCTGTGGATTTTGACCCACATGAAAAGTCATGAATGCCATGTGTTTATGGAGAGATTCCTACCAATTGCTTTTAATGGCTTGCCTGTTCCTGTTTGGGAATCTCTTATTGAGTTGAGCCAATTTTTTCGAGATATTTGCTTTCCTACTCTGTGTAAGGATGACTTACAGATAATGAAGTAGAACATTCCTATCATCTTGTGCAAACTTGAGAAAATTTTCTCTTCTGATTTCTTTGATATGATAGAGCATTTACCGGTTCATTCAGTTAAAGAAGTGATCAGGGGTGGACCTGTCCAATAAAGGTAGATGTATCATTTCGAAAGGTTTCTTTGTACCTTAATGTGAAAGGTTAAAAACAGAGTTTGTGTGGAAGGTTCAATTTGCGAAACATATATCTTTAATGAGACTTCAACTTTTTATTCCTACTACTTTGAGTTTTACGTCCATTCAAAGACTAGAAGAGTACCTCACAATTATGATGGTGAGAAAATTTATACCGAGCAACCTATTTCCATTTTCAACTATCATATTTTCTTCTTTGGAATCTCACAATGACGATATCTCAATGATAAGGAACTAGCAGTTGCAACAGTGTATGTGTTACTCAATTACCTTGAGGTTAAACCATACTTGAGGTAAGTTCTAGCTTAATATCTTGATTTTTTCTAATGCTTAAATATGGTCAAACTTATGTGTTAACTCATTTTATATTTATGTTACATCATGTACATACAGGAATTAATCTCAATGTATGAAAATCTTCCAAATAATTAAATGGATAAGCACATCTCCACTTAATTTCCTCAATGGTTTAAACATTTTGTACGTAACTCTAACTATTCTCAATATTTAATTGTATTCAACAAGCTTTAGTATATCACTAACGTCTTATTAATTATATGTAGGTATAAAATCCTCAAAATGGTATTTTCGATGAGTTTTTAATATATTTGGCTTGGGGTCCCTTAAGAAAAGTTAAGACATGAGATCGAGTAAATATCAACAGTTATAAATTTCATATTGCTGCTTGGTTCCATGGTCAAAAAATATATAATAGTGGAGTTTGTTTGAAAGGATTTGGTTATGGCAAAGACGAATTCTCCTATTATAGGGTACTACAAGAAAACATTAAAATTGTATATACTATTTCACCTGATTATCGATTGGTACTATTTAATTACAAATGGTATGATCATTCACTTCAGAGGACAAGGAGTTATTTGAAATATAAATTTGTGGAGTTAAACTCAAGAAGAACATACAAAGGGGATGATCTATCCATCTTAGTTCAATAAGCAAAACAAGTTTATTTATCTCTTTATCCATACACAACTTTTAATAAGCGGGGATAGTTACATGTCATTAAAACCAAGACCAGATACACAATTGAAGCCCCAGATGATCCTTACCAAGATGAACCACATTGCTCACCAGCGTTAATTGTTGATGATGATCAGACACAAACAAATTTGATATATATAACTTTAACTACTACAGAGGAAGTTGTTACTAGGACGAATCTAGTCATTGTCACTGACGTAGATGATGAGATAAGAGAAGATAGTGAGGAAGAAAAAGAAAATGAATATCATAACAGTGATAACGAAACCGAGGAAGATTCCCTAGTGATTATGTACTAGAAAATGATTGATATTACACAGGTCATGCTTATTGTTCATTAGTGTTTATGTATTGTTAATTATATAGCTGCATTTTCTTCTATATTGTCTTTCTAGATATTTTTTGTTTTATGTCAACTAATGTGTTGCATTTTTGTGTTACAGAACTCATGTTCATATCACTACTCATGGTGCTGCATTTTTTATTTGGCCCTCATTTCTCAAGGTTTTAGAACTTTAATAGAGTATAGAGATATGTAAACATTCTTTTTGCATATGTTTTTTTTTTTTTACATTATTTTTCTATATAGATTTTTTTTTGTATAAATTTTTTAATTTGTATAAAATTTGATTGCATTCTGCTCCTCTGCTACTGTTACTGTTGTTTTGCTTGTGTTGTTTCTGGTTATTGTATTATAGGTTTTGAGTTAGTAGAAAAATAAAGTGTAGGAAGGATGGTTTAGCGATATTTCTCACCAAATTTTTCACGGAAGAATTCCGTGAGAAAAATCAAATAAAAAATTAATTTTTGTAACTTCTCACGGTTTTTCTCTCGAACTGAGTCTGTGAGAAAAATCACAAGCTAGTTGTCAGACTTCGTGAAACTTTCTCCCGGATAAATTCTGTGAGAACTTTCTCACTAACGACTTTTTGAGTGAGAAATTGAATTTGTCACACCACTTTTTATCAAGGCACGATTTCCGTGAGAAAGAAGTTTTCACTAAGCTTTCCCTCATTTCTAACGGATTTGTTCTATGAGAAAAATCTACTTTTCTTGTAGTGTAAGACTAAGAGAAAAGACTTATTTGCACATATTTTTTAGAACATATGAAGCTTCATCTTGGTGGGTTTAGAGATAGAGATTAAGGGAGATGGAGGAGAAACGAAAGTGAGAAAAAGAAGGATAAGGAAGGATAAAAAAATAAAACCTTTAAAAAATTGAGGTTGATATGTAATAAATAAAAATATTACTGTTAAAATTTATATTAATTATTTTAATACTTATAGCAGGTTAAATAAATGTATGAACCTTATTATTAGCACATTTTTTATAATTTTAATAGTTTATTTAAAATGTAATTATTTAACTCCATTTTTACACGCATCAATTAAATGCCCCCATACAATTAAACTCATCGTGTTAACTTTGAATTTGTGCAGTGACACGAGTCAAATTAGTGTATTAATAGCGTTCTCTCAAACGTACGTGTGACATTTCAAAACATTGATTGCAAACAACATCATCCACCCAAAGTCAGAGACATGAAGAGAGTTACTGCGAATTTCTAGGCGCGAGGAGTGGAGCAGAAGGAAGACAGCAATAATTATAACATGGGATGTGAGGCTAAGGCTGATTCAGGCTCATCAAAATTTTCACACATCTTTAGTTGAAGAACACACGCAACAATAAATGGATTGGCTCATTAAATGATGAAACTCAAGATTGAGTGGTCCTTAGCTGAAAAAGAAAAGAAAAACTGGTCCAAACATTATCTGAATCAACGTGAAATTAGCACAAGAGAAATTCAAACAACGGAAAAAAAGGAAACAAGCTATGATAAATGATCCATTTGTACTTCATTGTTTGATTTAGAAAGGTGGCCATGAATACAGATAAAAAGAAAAAGATGTGACTCTTAATATTTTCATCATGTGTTTTCTTATCCTTAAGGTGAGGTTGAGAAGCAAAGCTACAAACATCTATGAGTTGAAAATAATAAATTTGTAAGTAGCAAATGCACCACCAAATGTATTTCTCCAAGTTCTTACCAAACTATTCCAACAAAAACAAAAGGGTATTGTATGCTTCAATGCTCATTGCCGAGTGCCAAGTACTTCTTTTTTTTTTTTTTTATTGGAGATTACACGATAAAAAAATATATATATTCTTTTTTAAAATTTTATTTTACTCGGTCTCAATAAAATTTGAACGTGAAACTTTTATATTACTATGTGTAGTTAATTTTTGCACAAAAAAAAAGGAGTACATTTTTGTTTTCAAAATTAGCAAATACAAGAAATGTAAATAGCATTATCCGAAAAAGATTATGCAACAATTGGCACAATTTGACCCAACCAATTGTTGGTGATAAAATTAATCATTGACTTTAGTATTATTGCGAAAATCTCAAAAAATTAAATCATACATTGTGTCAAACATCTAAATAATTGACAAATTTTAAATTTGACTAGGTCGAAGTTACAAAGTTAAAAAAATAGACTTAAAATAAAAGATAACTTTGACCATATTAAACTCCAAATTTGTGAGCTATATAAGTATTTAACTAAGATTTGATGATTTAGGCTTTCGAAATCTTCACAATTATATAAAATTTAATAGTTAGTTCCATCACATGTGCCATATTATATATACAATACATAATATATGATTCTTTATTATAGAACTGACTTTTTTTCCCCTCTATATATCTACAAACATTATAATCTAAAATTTAATTAGATTTCTTACATACACTCTAGTTGAATCCACACTTAACGCATTTTTAAACTTGTTTTTTTTTTTTTTGTACAACTCAAAACATCATTTTTCATGTTATATTATCATATTATCTCAAAATAGGGCCTCGCATCTAGTGTTGGCTACATGCATATTTTTTTGTCCCAAATAAATACTGGATTTAAAGGCAAAGTATCATTTAACGCAGCATTGTGTTACTCATATTATAATTCTATACTATTTCATACCACACTTATCAACCACCTTACAATTTTTTTTTTTTGGTAATAGAAGATAAAATCCAGAAAAAAACTACCTTACAATTTTAATTGAACCCTGACTCAACTTTTTCAGAATAGCCAAGATTCAATT
Source organism: Cercis canadensis (assembly GCA_003255065.1). Lineage (NCBI taxonomy): Eukaryota > Viridiplantae > Streptophyta > Magnoliopsida > Fabales > Fabaceae > Cercis > Cercis canadensis. The sequence goes on from QAOA01002514.1 coordinate 185,648, forward strand.
AAGACCCATTTTGGTATGAAATAATAATAAAATTATAGTGTATGAGTAACATTTCTCTTGAACGCATCATGATGATTTAGCAGTGATTGGTTTGCATACCCCAGCTTCATTCAAAGTTGTAGTGCCTAGTGGGTCTAGCAGCACCCCTTTGATCAGAGGAATCAGAGCGTTAATGTTGAGGGTTTTATTTCGGCCATGCACTCCTCTTTCTCTTCCCAACGCGTTGTGCTCTCTTGTAACAAAAAAAAAAAAAAAACTTGTAGTGCCTAATCAAGAGTAACAAGAAAACATTTGTACCCCTGCTTTAGCATTATCGCATTCACTCCAATAGACACACATAGAAAGCATACTATACCACCTAATTATTTTCCATCACTAGGTGCAAACTAGAGGGCACTTCAAGAGGATGACAAGTAACACGAGCCTCACTCCTATGACCATATTTCCCACACTAGAAGCACACTATATGGAGTCCTTCAAACTGCACCAGAATCTCCCTACCAAACAGGGTGAACTTTGGCAACAGCTGCTTACAGAGGTTGATTTCCACACAAATTCTTGCAATTTTATCTCTAGTATTTGCTAGGTTAAATTATCCACCTTTAGGGTGTTACCAACAATATTTCTGACCTTTCACAGATACTTCTCGTTATGGAACTCAATGGGAAGACCTAGGATACGAACTTCAACCGCTAACCTCTTCACTTGATACGAACCTAAATTGCTAACCTCTTCACTTTCAATCAAAAGGCCTATGGCTGACTAATACTAGGTCATCCTCAAAGTTTATGAGTTTTATGTTCAAACTCAGAGTTGTAACCAAAAATACTAAAAAAGCCTCTTCACTTTCACATCACTAGGATAAAAAAAAGCCCGCCACCACTGGACCAGTAGGTAATGATGAGCGAGAAGCCATGGTCTACCTGTTAGTGCAAACCAGAAATCATCTACAGACGTGAAGTTGACAAGATAAAATTCAGGGCTAAAATCTATCACCTTCACAGCACCATCCTTTTTCCCCAAATGCTCCAATCTATTTTCCATCACTTTCAAAACCTAATTTATTTTTTCAGAATCAGATTTTGCTAGATCTGTAATTTACATTATGTTTGTGTATTTTATTTGTGAGTATAGCATTACTCCTAAAAATATAAGTAAAAGTATGACAGATCAACTGCACAGGAATAAAAAAAACACTTTAGCTACCCTCCAATGGTTTGTTCTGAAGTTTAAAAAATACAAAGAAAAAAAAAAAGCAAGAAAATTGCAAATGTTGAACATTGGAATTACCAAGCCCTCCCTTTTGTTTCCTGTCATTTCTTCTCATTGCCCCTTCCCAAGGAGCTATAAAGCAAACACTATACACTAAGAACATTAACTTTATACAATGATTTTTGTCACAATATCATCCAGGGCGGAACTAGACAAATTTGGTGGGATATATATATAATATGGGGCTAACCAAATACATGTACTATATAAGAGGATAATTCTTTTTAGGGTGCAACAGAGCCCTCAACATGGGTCTGCCCCTAATATCAACAATAAATAACCAGTTTTCCTCACTGCACACATAATAGAACTAATTTAGGAATTTCCTAAATAAGTTGAGGTCCCAAGTTCGAATCCCCATTTCTCCATTCCCCCATATTCTTGGCTTGAAAATCTAACTCCATCTATTGAATAGTGTAAAAAAAAAAAAAAAAAAAAACNAAAAAAAAAAAAAAAAAAAACTAGTCTCTCTTGCCAAAGAGGCCATTGGGCCAAGAGCATGGCCTACCCCAGGTCAAGGGTCAAACCCTCACTGGACCCTTTCTCAAAGGGTCTTAAATACTCACCCCACATTTACCTAAAAGGAGGAAAAAAACTACTTTCCCTCCTTTCAATTATCCTTGACATTCAAAATCTGAACTTGAATCAAACTTTCTTATAAAGTTAAAGCCTCTTTAAAGCAGTCATCACTTCACCTTTACAACTGTTGCTAATAGCAACGTTGTTTTTTTTTCTTCTTTTACCAATGTTCATTGGCTTTTGTGTAATATGATATCAACTGTAGTGTATCTGGTTTATCCCAATGCAATAACTTGCTCAATTGGCAATACCCTGCAGGTGAACTATTATAATCCTCTAGCACTATAATTGACATCACAGTCTCCTTTAGGCCACAATAGAAAAAGAATATGGAGGAGATTTACTAATACAACTATAAAGATAAAGCAAAGAGGATTGCAAGGATCATTGAGATGACAAAAGCAAAGCAAAAAATATCAGGGTGATGCCAATGATTTAAATTAATATAATCAGGGATATCAATAATGGTGCTGTAATGATGCAGATGCCCATTGCAGGTGAGAAAAATATATTTCAGCAGTCTAATGGGCTCACTCACTGATTATAAAATATAAAGAACAAAGTATCCAAGAAATCATGAATGCTATGAAAGAGATAAGATGGAGTTTCATGTAACACTTTCCCCTCGTGCAAAGACCAATATCATCTTGTGTATAATCGACAATGAAACACAGTTCAAAAGCAAATCCCACACTCTTAAACTTTTCTCCTTTTGGGAAAAGAAACCAAACAAAAGATAAATAGATTGAATTCGAAGCAAAACACATTGATCTAAATGTCCATGACTTACAAAGAAGATGGTCTATAATAGACCAAATGGTTGATATAAACTCCTTCAACCACAGCAAATGATGAGGATTCAAAACAATGCCACTATGGTATTTGATAAAGACAGTTACCTAAGCATATTCAATAAGCACAAAATGTAATTTTAGTAGATAAAGTTACAACATGGGCCATGATGGCATATCAACTAGCTCAAAGGATGCACTAACAATGTCTCTTGATGGATTGCAATGTAAACCTCAATATTTTCTTAACCTTATCATCTTTCTTTCCATAAGAACAAAATCCGACATCCATTACAGCTTAATGAAGAACACTGATGTTTGAAATTATAGCTGTCAATTATTTCTGACATGTAGTTTTCTCATTCCTTAGGTACTCAAAGACACTATCTGTAAGACTGTAACCATTCCATTCCAGGAACAAAAAAGAAGACTGTTTGGGCAAAAGATAGGTATAAAAATTTTACAAAATATTTTTTATAACCTTTTTATTTTTTTATTTTTATTGTAACTACACAACAACTACACCAGAAATTTAGTATTCCAAATGCAAGTAGGGGCCATTTAGTCTACAACATGAATCACTTCATTGCAAGTATGACTTGTCTAATATTGCCATTAAACACATGTAAGAGACGACTCATTGACCTGAATATTACAATTTGGCAACAAATTTACACATTCAAACCACTTTCTAACTTAATTACCTAAATATTACAGTTTTTAAAAAAATTTAAAACTAAAAAAAAAAAATTTTGTGATGTGGAGCCCACTTGACACGCCAGCTGCCAACTGGCGTGTCCACATTAACTTGCAACAAATTCAAGAATGGACATGTGATGGGTTACTAAATGTCATGACACGTAAGGGAAGTGGAGTATGAAGAGTGCTGGGGCAGCTGAGTTGAATGCTTTCTATCCCATCAGACCAGAATGGACATTATGGCAAAATCAAGAGTGGACACGCCAGCTGCCAGCTGGCATGTCTGGTGGAGACATGCCAGCTGCCAGTTGGCAAGTCTGGTGGAGAAGTTCTTTTTTTTTAAAAAAAAAAACTGTAATATTTAGGTAATTAAGTTAGAAAGTGTGATTGATGTGTAAATTTGTTACCAAATTGTAATATTCAGGTCAATGAGCTTGTAAGAGACATTAAAAACCTTGAATTGCTAAAGCCATACTATGAGGAACAGTAAATTTTATAAGCTATTATTGTCAATAAGAAAAGTCTTCCTCTATATGATTATCTATAATACTCAATCTTAGAACAAACCTTCCACTAAAGTCGGACTCCAATTTGAGGAAATATCAAGCGAGCTTTACAACAAATGTAAAAGCAAGCACTCTTTTACCATGTTTATTGGTTTGTGTCAGAGTACATCAGCCACAGGACATCCAATTTATTACCAAATAAAATTGCTTAACTAGCCTCATCTACAAAGCAGGGGAACTATGAGAATAGTTGTAGTGGTCCAATTGTTTCCAAAAACAAGGATTACCACCAGTGGTTATTTAGATGAAAAAGAAAATAAAAACAAAAGAAAAATGTGTTAAGAGATGGTATTGTGGATTTAAATTGACTAAATCTGGACTCACTATAATCATGATAGCAGTAAACTATTCTAACTTCAGAAAACAAAAGGAAAAGAAAAAGAAGAATTTGAAGCACAGCTGCCCTAGAGTTTGGCATGAGAACATCCTAGAGAAATTCAAAGAGCACTATTTGTTTCATTAATACAATTGATAAATTACAACATAGAGAGGAGCCATTGCAAAATTCAGTTACAAGGCCATGATGGTATGTAGGTGTTGTTGCTCAAAGGATCTGCTAAAGATGGTTTTTAATGGATCGCAAGAGTGACCATAGGCCCAAAGCTGTTTTCTCATCTGTATCATCTTTTTTTCCAATAAGAAAGGAAAAAGAAGCAAACTACAGCCTAAAGACTACAATTGCGATCACTCATAGTTGCTGCCTATTTGGACTTCTGGTTTTATAAACTATACTTGTCACATTATTTCTGACCTGTAACTTTCTCATTCTGCAGGTATTTATACACTCCATACGTAACGGTTCCAGCAACAAACAAGAAGACTGTAGGAGTAAAAGACGGGTACAGGAACTTCACAAATAACTTGTCCCATTCTTCTGGTAGGAAGCCTGCGTGTACAAATTAAATAACCAGTCATAATAGAGAAACAAAATGTACTATTTTCCCATTCTAGATAAATACAGTTTCCTTTTCTTTCATATATAAATCATCAATATTTATTAAGCAACCAGACTGAGCCTGAAAGTGCTCTTTTCTAATGTTACATAGAGGGTTATCATGCAACTTGGTTTTATGATCTAAACCATGTTACCAAAATCTAGGTCATCAGCGATCATAAGACATTTACACTGCAGAAAGATTTATAAATAAAAGAGGTTTGGTGTGTCCCACACTCACACTTAATCCAGATATATCCAGTCTCATCTGGTCAATCCTTTAAAGTTGGGGTCAAAAACCATTACTTCTTTCTCAGGTACAAGCTAAGAAAAATTGATAGTTATGGTCCAAATATGAAACCAAGTTATGAGTTCAATTAACAGCACTTTAATGCACTTCTAAGCTGAAAATGAAATGAACACAAAAGTATACTATAAAGTCGATGGGTAATGATACTAAATCAGGTTTTGTAAATAGAATGACCAAAAGGGTACTCTCAAGCTGCAGGGATTCTTTTGGCAGTAGGATGTTCCTATAAAGGTTTAAAAGTGAAACACTCAGGAAGTATGGTGTAATTTTGGATCAAAAAGTAATCTTAACCTGAAAGAAATCCTACAAAATCTTTCCATCCTTTGCATTTATTTTTTTTCATGCCCAATTTTGATAGAGAGATACATATGCCAAAGATTGAAGACATTAGAAACGGAACTATCAGAAAGAAATTAACACAAACATTAAAAGGGAATTGTGTTGAAACTGAGCCATGAAAATAGCACTAACATCTGTTTTAAAGAAATGATTGTGACTTGTGAATCAATTCTAATAACTACAGAAAGAGGTAACAACATCAAATTTTAGAACTTTTCTCCACTCAAATAAAGGCTCTACGTCTTCTAAAAATGATGCTAGACAGAGCTACAAGATATATTTAGACGTGAAATATATCAAATTTAACACATTAACATAAATCCAACTAAATCTCCCTTAAATTATTTATATCACAAAAAATAAAAATAAAAAATGAAAACCCAATTCTTCAAATTGTATTTAGCCCAACAAAAATTTTAAATCCAAACTTTAGTAGAATTACAATTCCACAATGTAACAAAATATCGTATCCCCTAATCAGCTAAAGATGAACATCATCACAAAACATGAAAAGTAATTGTTGCCAGATAGTAGAAATGTCCCCAGAAATTTCAAATTAAAACTATTTAACTTCAAATACACGTACCCGATGCCGCAAGAGAGATGCCCTCAACAAGAATGACGGCACCAAAACCCAACCACGCAAGAAGAAAAGCGCTCTCATTCTTGCTCTGCTCTTTGGCCTTACCCTCATCTTTTTCCGCAACAAATGTAGGTTTTTCCACAGGGGAGCGGCGAATTATGGAGGCCCTTTCCCTTTTACCCTTCTGTTTTCTTTTCCCAGTTGCAGGATTCGCATTGGGTTTACTAGAATTTGATGAGGATGATGAAGACGAACCAAACCCTAGCCCGGGTGATTTGGGTTTGTTCGTTGGGGCTGAAACCGACGCCGTTTCGTCCCCATTGGTGGTGGGTTTTGAGGATTCAAAGGAATTTTGGGATCTAATGGTGAAGCTGGGTTGACTGGGAGAGAAGAAGAGAAGGGTTCGGTTGGTGAAGGAGGAAGGGAAGTGGATTTGTAGCGCCATTTTCAGTTTATTTGGTTAGTTAGGTGCTTTTGCGGTTAAGTGTGGTTGACGTTTGAGCACATAGTATCTTTTAGATAATGGCAATTACCTCCCTCTGGTTTCTGAATTTGCATATGCTTCCCCCCAGCCTTAGTTTAATTTGCAAGTTAGACTTCTGTTGAATATGTTGTTTTCATTTTATTTCATGGGTGATTCTTTCTTTGGTGCACCAAGGGGCATCCGTGGTCCATGGCATGCCACAATTGTCAGAGACACGTTAGATGTGGCACTTTGGCAGTCTCTTATGTACGAGTTAAACTTTTTTCTAGCTTGAAGTAACCTAAGCTCTTTATACTCCAAAAAAAAAAAAAAAAAATAACCTAAGCTCTNAAAAAAAAAAGTAACCTAAGCTCTTAAATTTGTTTATTACAAAGAAAAAGAACATGCACTTTTAGCAAAAGGAGAATTTAAGATGAATAAAATTAAGTTAAAAGAAAGAATGCAGACGCACACAAAAGCCAATGTTGAGTAAATTGCAATAATGTCCTTGTAGAGACTCAAGATTGCAGAACAAAAACTTTGAAAATTAAAGAAGAATTGTAAATAGACTTTAATAAAAGCTTAGAGGGGTGTAGTAATACCCTTACTTAATTGGGTAGGTTTCAAAGGGTAATCTCCTTATAAATATCTTAAAAATTTAAGTTACATATAGTTTTTTATAAAATGAATAAACGGCACAATATCAAAAAAATGTCAATTTTTTTTTTTTTTGCAAAGATTAAATTTTTTGAGTATGTTTTTTTTTTTTTTTTTTTTATATCATATCGTTTATACATTTTATAAGAAATTATCTATTCTCAAATATAATAGATAACTCAATTTTTTAAGATCTTCGTAATTATACTTTAGTTTAATTTTTGAGTCTCACCAAAAACCCCTTAATTGGGAGGTGAGTAGTGATGCACCACCTCAGCTTAGCAAAGCCCAAAGAAAAAATATATTCAAGAAATTAAAAGCACATCTATACAAATATTACAAACTTTTATCTCTCTCCACAGATTGCTGTTTGTGTGGGCAAAATGATTGAAATAATGCCAAATAAAAAAATAAATACTGAGTACTTTTAAATATTTTAATCAGGCAATACTTAATAAAATGAGACACACTATTTTAATTGTAATATTTTTCTTAAAGATCTGCTAAATTGAAGTAACGAATTCCAATTATAAAAAAGTTACCGTGCATGAAAAAAGAAAAGACTCGCTTATTTATAATAGAACGTGTTTACTTGGAAAAGAAAAAGAAAAAGGGAGAGAAATAAAGAGAACGAGAAAGAGAAAAAGTTGATGGAGAGAGATTACTATGGGGTTCTGAGCTTTATACCCTTTTGAAACTAGTACCATTTATGGAATTTCACCACAGTAAATAATGTAAATTAGAGATTGGTATGCCCTATATATGAGTATTTGCTTGCAACCTTTTCTAATATTCTGTGCGGATAATATCCTTCTCTCTATGTAAAAATGGAAATCCGTAACTTAATTGTAGCGTAAAAGAAAATGGAGATCAATATTTCTTTTTAACAATGTACATATATGGAGAGAAATTATTATTAGCTAGACATATAGCTTAACAATTTTTTTTTTTTTTTACACTTAAAGTATCTGCACACTCTTTGAATATGAAATTAATCTATGTTCAAGACAAGAGCAATAACCGATAAATCCCTTCTAACAAATGCAACTCCAAGGATTAAACAAGTTTATTTTTAAAACAATTAAATGGACAAATTATAACATTTAAAAAATAAATTAACCTGTCTTATATATTTATATATTTTTTTGATAAGAAGATAGGATTTTATAAATTGTCTGAATCCAACACATCAACAAGGAAACTTGGTGGTAAATCACACCAAGAAAACAAAGAGTTTGCAGCAATAGCATGGATAGCAACACAATCAGTAGCTTGGTTAGTAGTCCTCGGCACCTAGTTAAAATACCATGCACGTAAGCCGATACATAAGTCCAGCACATTGTCCAAAATCAACCCCAAAGGAGACAAATCTCGATGTTTATGCTTCAATGAAAGCATAATGTTATGCGCATCCCCTTCTATGCAAAGATCCCTCAACCCCAACTCTAAAGCTTTATGTATCCCTTCCCTACATGCCATTGCCTCTAACACCTCCACATAATTGAAACTCTCCATATGGTGAGCCCAAGCAACAATAAATTGGCCTACATGATCCCGAATGACTCCGCCAATACCTCCCTTACCAGAACTATGAAGCGAAGCATCCACATTCAACTTGAAGTAAGAAGCCACTGGTCTCTCCCATCTAGCCACCCTGTCGATTCTAACTCTAGACTGGTGTGACAAATAGTTTCCTATCTCTTCCCAAAGAGTCATCGTATTACGCTAGACAGTCGCCATAGGAATCCTTGGCTTGCCCAGCCGAGTTTCATTATGCCTATGCCAAAGGCTATAGCACACAAGGGTCATTTTGGCAATCTTCTCCTCTTCCCATCCCATACACACCTGTACAAACTAGTTCAAAAAAGTGGCAGCAGTGTTTCCATCTGGACCAAGACCAAAATCCATGGCATCCCAAGTCCCATGAACGTCTGGGCACAAAAAGAGAGCATGTAAAATGGACTCCTAATCAGATTGACACAGAGGGCACATATTTGGAAGATTTAAACCCCGACTAGTTAGTGCACTGGTAGTAGGTAATATATTTTTGCAACAACGCCATAAGAAGAGTCGATATTTGTTAGGGATTTTGAGTTTCCAAACCTTTTTCCAGACAAATTGAAGAGCAGAGTTTGCTCCCTCGTACCGCTCCTTTATCAAGGCTTGGTAAGCTGTTTTAACCGAGAAGACACCATTCTTTGAGAGCTTCCAAAACATGTTGTCTCTTTGACTTCTATGATTGAGAGGGATACCACATATCATGCGAGCTTCTACCTCATCAAAGAGATCATAAATCATAGAAACGTTCCAACAAACACTATCTGCTAGAAAAAGCTCCTTCATGTGGGAATGAGCCAAGTGGGAGTAAATGATGTTAAATGAATGATGACCTGATTACACTTCTATCACTAATGGTAAAATATAAGAAAATTTTCAACTCCAAAATTTTAAATGAATGATTGTGACTACCAACTATGCAATTGATTCCATTATCTAGTATTGATCATCATTTATATTAGCTCCAAAGTTGCACACAAATATTATACAATTAATTAATTGGAAAAAAAAAAAAGACTGCAACATTGAGATGATTGTAAATTCAGGTTACACTATACTTATTTCTCAAGTTAAGCAAAATTATAATCGTATGTTATCTAGTTTAACAAACTATGAGAATCTCACTTATTCAAATTTAGATTTTCATTTCATACACCACAGGTAGACTCCACAAAAAATGCACCAAATAATGACACATGCATGTCTTATTTTTATTTTAAGTCTAATAGTAGTTTACAGTTTCTTTTTTAAATTAAAACATAATAAAAGCACAAATACTTGGTCTTCTGATACCGCTGCATTAGTACAAGAGTTAGGAAGCCTAACCATAAATATATGTAGATAAGTTTTCTAAGCTAAGATAGAGTTAAGATGCTAGTAGGACTTTGTGTAAGGAGGACTCTTGTAGTTAGAGGACTCTAGTAGGTTGGTCTCTATAAAGACCTGTGTATGTACTAGTGGAGTTAATGATTTAATAAAGCATCCTTTCAGTATTATTTCTTCTGGTACGTACCAATTGGTATCAGAGCATGGCTACGCAGAAAGATCGACTCGAAAGACTAGAAGGGGACGTGGGTCAAATCCGCAACCAGATAGAGACCACCATTAACAGTAAGCTTCAAGCCAATAATGTCTCGTTAGTCATATAGCTGTCCAAGCTTATCAACCTTAAGCTCACAACATTCAAACCCAAAAACAACATGGGCTCACCCTTGAAAGACAAGAACCCCACTGGTTCATCCATGGCATTGCCGCGTTACATTAAAATGGATTTTCCTAGGTATGCAGGGACCGAGCCTACATAATGGCTTTACCAAGTGCAACAGTTCTTTCAAAAGGCACCCCACCTAATCAACAGGTCCAGCTAGCAGCCTTCCACATGGAGGGAGAAGCCAACCAATGGTTACAATGGCTTCAACACACGTACATGGAGGAAATGAAAGAACTCACCTGGAGTCATTTTGAGAAAGAACTTCTCACACGATTTGGGCTAATCGAGTTTGAAGATTTTGACGAAGCTTTGACTCTCCTCACTCAAACAGGCACTAATTAGTGCATTCGTATGAGGCTCGCAAGGAGAGCTGACTGGCGAGGTATGCATGTGGTGACCTAAGACGGTTAGGGAAGCCATTAATTACGCAAGGATGAAGGCTGATCAACTCACCCACCTTAAGAAACCTCTAAATTGATGTACAGGGGAGGCTCGCACTGCTGGGTTGGAAAGAAAATTGATGCCACAAGGGGTGAGGAAACTTTCTTGGGATGAAATGCAAAAGCGTAGAGAAAGAGGCATGTGTTTCAATTGCGACGAAAAATTCACCATGGGCCATCGGTGCCAAAAACCACAGCTAGTGATGTTAGACATGCATAAGGAAATGGTTGATGATTATGAGGAAGAAGAAGACGTGGAAATTTCGTTACATGCACTGACAGGCTGGCATAATCCACGTACTTTACGAGTTTAATGGGCAATTTCTAGACATCCCGTTTCCATATTGATCGACAGTGGGTCAACCCACAATTTCATTTGTATCAACAAAGCAGCCATGGCACAACTACCTATCACCAGCCCAACATCGTTTCCTGTCTCTATCGCAGATGGTTCTCTGGTCTATAGCCAAGGCAGATGCGAGAATGTGCCCATTCAGGTACAAGGGTTTAATTTCATCATTACCTTATATATCTTACCCATTGCAGGCGTTGACATGGTCCTTGGGGTTCATTGGCTGGCACAACTTGGTCCAACTCTATGTGATTGGCAAAAACTCACCATGAGTTTTCATGTTAATGGGCAGAAGTTTGAACTCGTGGGTAACAACGGTAAGCAACCTAAGCAGCTTTCTATCAATCGACTAGTGAAAGAGACTAACCAAATATTTGAGTTTTATAGCATAAGGTTGTGTCAACTACAAGAGACATCATCCCCCATACTTCACAATGACGTTGAGTCTCTAGTGCAAAAATACAGTGCCATTTTTGCCGAACCTCATAAACTACCCCCACAACGCCATCTTGACCACCAGATTCCAATTCCCAGCCACCTACCACCAGTGAACGTACGACCTTACCGTTATTCTTACCACAAGAAGAATGAAATCTAAGCACAGGCCTTGGCCATGTTCAAAACGGGGGTGATCCAACATAGTTCTAGCCCTTACTCTTCGCCAGTGCTTTTGGTCAAGAAAAAATATGGCACCTGGCGATTTTGCACAAACTATAGGGCTCTAAATGAGGTCACCATTAAAGACCACTTTCCTATCCTTACCGTGGAAGATATGCTAGATGAGCTATATGGGGCCAAATTCTTTTCTAAACTAGACTTGCGAGCTGGACACCACAAAATCTGGGTTCACCCAAATGACATACACAAGACAGCTTTTCAAACTCATAATGGCCACTACGAATACCTTGTCATGCCTTTCAATTTTTGCAACGCTCTTGCTACTTTTTAAAGTATCATGAATAACTTGTTTGCTTCTTATTTACACAAGTTTGTGCTTGTCTTCTTTGATGATATATTGGTGTATAGCACTTCTTGGGAAGATTATCTTGCCCATTTAGCACTAACATTACAGGCACTAGCCGAGCATGAGTTCTTTGCCAAACGATCCAAATGTAACTTTGGCCAAATTGAAGTGATGTATCTTGGGCACATCGTCTCTTCAGAAGGGGTGAAGGTTGACCACAGTAAGATTGCCGCTGTCCAAGCTTGGCCTCAACTAGCCACCATCACACACTTGTGCGGGTTCTTAGGCTTGACAAGTTACTACCATAAATTTGTTCAAAAGTATGGTATCATCGCAACACTTTTAACTGCCTTGCTTAAAAAGGGCCAATTTCAATGAACGGATTCTGCCACCAAAGCCTTCGAGGCCTTAAAAACGGCACTCACCACTACACTTGTCTTAGCCATGCCAAATTTTGATGAACCTTTCACGGTTGAGACAGATGCATGTGATTCGGGTATAGGCGCTATCCTCTCTCAGCAAGGCAGACTGATAACATTCCTTAGTAAAGCTTTGGGACCCAAGAACATAGCACAATCCACCTATGTGAAAGAAATGATGGCCATCCTTGAGACAATCCGAGTGTGGCGTCCTTACCTCTTTGGCCACCGCTTTATTATCATCATTGATCAACGAAGCTTCCGCCACATGTTAGAACAACACATTGTTACACCGGAACAACAGAAGTGGGTTGCCAAACTACTGGGTCTGGAGTATGAGATTCGATACCGAGCAGGTAGTGATAACAATGCCATATATGCCTTATCATGCCACCCATAACCCTCCGAAATCATGGCAGTATCCCTCGATTTACTATAGTAGATCAGATTCGCAAGTTGAACGAAGAAGATGCCTATCTCTTGTAATGACATCAACGAATCCAAAGCAGCGAGCCAGCGTCACACCTTTTTCACTTTCACTTCCAAGTAGTAGAGGAATATCATGGTTCTATCATGGGCAAGTATGCAAGAGAATGGCGTACGTACCAGCGAGTGAAGCGGGACTACTATTGGGATGGCATGCGCAAATCCATTCACCAATTAGTCGCTGCTTGCGAAGTTTGCCAGCGCAACAAGAGTGACCACCGAAGCCTGACTGGGTTGTTACAGCCTCTGAACGTGCCCAACCAGATTTGGGAAGAGGTTAGCATGGGTTTTATTGAAGGGTTACCAAGGTCCATGGGGAAAGATGTCATATTTGTGGTGGTCGATCACTTGAGCAAGTATAGTCACTTCATGACATTGGCACACCTATATACAGCTAGAAAAGTAGCAAAAACTTTTATAGAAGGGCTGGTGAAACTTCATGGGTTGCCGTAAGCCATCGTGAGTGATAGAGATCCGGTTTTTCTCTCATCCTTCTGGAAAGAATATTTCCGTCTTCAAGGCACCAAGCTTAAGACTAGCACTACGTACCATTCGCAAACTAATGGCCAAACTGAGGTGATGAATAGGTGTGTCGAACAATACCTCCACTGTTTCGTGAGTCAACACCCCTTAGCATGGGTCAAATTTCTACAATGGCCAGAATATTGGTACAACACGAATTGGCATGAATCCACTAAGATGACTCCATTTGAAGTGGTTTATGGCCGCTTACCTCCTAGGATAATTCACTATCAATTCAGTGCCACTGTAGTAGGGGAAGTAGAAAAAGACTTGGAGAACCATGATTGAGTATTGCAGCATCTTAAGGAACAATTAGAGGTCGCTTGCAATAAAATGAGGCAACAGGCAAATAAACATAGGCGTGATGTGGAGTTCGAAGTTAGGCAATGGGTGTTTCTGAAGTTGCAACCTTTTAGACAAGCCACAGTGTTTTGTCGAGCTTACCAGAAGCTAGCTAGCAAGTTTTATGGTCCTTACAAGATTATAGAACGGGTAGGCAAGGTTGCATATCGGTTAGCATTGCCTGAGGGAGCCTGTGTTCATCCGGTGTTTCATGTGTCCTTGCTCAAAGCTCACATCAATAATGGAGTATCACCAGCTGAGACCATTCATTTACCTATCAATGACAGTGGCTCACTTTCATTGCAACCAGAGCGCATAATTTAGTTTCGCAATGTGTAGCATGGGACACGTACAGTGAAAGAAGCCTTAGTCAAATGGAGGCAGCTATCTCCTGATGAGGCCACATGGGAGTTAGTTTCAACCATGCAGCACAAATTTCCTGATCTTATCCTTGAGGACAAGGATGCTTCCCAAGGAAGGAGGAATGATACGCACCGCATCAGTACAAGGGTTAGGAAGCCTAACCATAAATATCTGTAGGTAAGTTCTCTAAGCTAAGATAGAGTTGAGATGCTAGTAGGACTTTGTGTAAGGAGGACTCTTGTAGTTAGAGGACTCTAGTAGGTTGGTCTCTATAAAGATTTGCGTATGTACTAGTGGAGTTAATGAATTAATAAAGCATCCTTTTAGTATTATTTCTTCTGGTACATACCATCTTCCTTTTCCCCGAATCTCGATGGCAGTCTGAAAATGAAAATAATTAAGAATTCTTGGCACTCAATTTAGTTGAAGATCAAGAGGTGCACCTGTAATTTGTTGGCTCGTGTGTGTGATTATCTAACTGTGATTACTTAAATGACTTCACAGAGTAAAATTATTCAAAATCCAAATTAGGTAATTGCAAAATTGCAATAAAGATTAATTTTGGATGTTTTTTTTGTTAATGCCTCCGAATTCTTTGTAACTCATCAAACCTAAAGCCTTGTCATATTATCAGCATAGGAGCTTGTCTTTATAGAAGACAAGGACTAGTATAGGAGGCCACGAAACCCTTTATTGAATACTGGATGAGTAATTTCTTGGAAGAAGCACCGTTAAGCATTGAGGAAGTGGTAGTGTAATTTTGTTTTGCATCAATAGAAAGAACTCTAGTTATAGATGGTTTGTTTTATCTAAAAGCCATTGTGAAAACAAAGAAGCATGGCTCATCAAATCTATTTGCTTTTATTTGTGTGATTCAACTTCAGAAGTGAATCTATTTGAAAGGAATTATTTGATAGGGATTTGGAAAGAACAAGAATCCTTGTTTTCTTCTGAAGATCTAGACGGCCATAAAGATTTGTGTTGTGATAAAACGGAGTGTAAGTGCGCGCTATCGTCTTATAAGTAATGTAATAAAAGTGAGTTATTGTTCCCACGAGAATTAAAGTTATTAATTATTGAAATTGGGTTAATCCCAATTTTATCTGATCAATTGATTAAGGATAAATTGAAAAGAAAAATTAAATAAGTTGAAAGTAAGTAAAAATAGATAAAAATCAAGAATTAATATAGAGAGAAAGTCTAAGGTTTTTTATTTTACCATAATTAATCCCAGTTTTCATTCCTTAATTCCTTAATCTAGATTTATCTTCTTAATTGCTAGTTAATAACCCTAATTTATTCATTAGCCTCTCCCAAAGTCAAATGAAAGTATCTCTAAGTTATGAACCTATTATATTTCTATGTGAATTACAAATAACCTAGAAATTCAATTAATTATTTTTAATTGACTACACAGGCCATGGAGGTATATCCTTATCCTCCATGCAACTTATGATATTTATCCCAAATAACTAAACACACAAATCTTCTTCCGGTCTCATTGTGATTAACCTATCAATTAATTGGTAATAAGATAATTAGAAGCATGAAGAATAGAGATAAACACTCAAATAATAAAGATAAAATCATAGATTAATTCCTTAAGAAACTACAACCATTTATAATTAAGCTACATCATAGCCCTAAAAGGGAATTAGTTCATAACTATAGCAGAAAACATCATGAAAATAAATCTAAACATAAGAGAAAGAAAGTAGAAAAAGAAAACTAAGGGGGGAAGTCAAATTCATTGTCATCTTTGCCTTCTTGCCTCTTATATCTTCTCTTCAATCCTTGTCTTCAAAAAGTGTCTATAATTAGTCCTATATCTACCTATTTATAGTTTCGAGAAAACCTAATTACAATAGGATAGGGATTTGGGGCTTAAATCCTACAAGATTTAGAAGGAAAGATGCAAAATTTGCAAGCTTGCACTCCGGGGCGCCTAGGCTCTCTCCTTGGGCACCTAGGCCCTCTTCTCTCTAGTCCATGAGGTCTTCATTCATGCAAGGCAGCGCCTAAGCTCTCTAATAGGGTGCCTAGGCTCCCTAGTCCTTGGTCCATGTACTGAAGTTTGTCAATTTGGGTGTCTAGGCTCTTTACTCCCTGGATTTGGTCCGAAATTCCTCTTTTTAGCATCAAATTGCATCAAACTTTCAGCAAACTTGCATCTCTTTGCAAAATTATCATTTCCTACACCATAAACACAAAATAAATCAAATAAAATCATTAAATTACTCAAATTAACTAAATACTAAGAGGAAAATACTTAAATCATGGATATAAAATCCATTCATCAATTTGCAGGAAGGGAGACAGCATATTTGTGCATCTATTGTTATACAGGAGAGACAAAATCATTGTTTGAATAATTGCCAAAAAATATAATGGTCCCTCCTAATCCATGGGATGTGATATAACTAGTTTAAAGAACCAATGGGACAAATAGGAAGAAAAATCCCAAAGAAAAAAAAAACCAGAAAGCAATCATATTTCTTAAGAGCATTGGAGTTCAGTATTCAATTCAATGAATTGTCCTCCATGAAATCTCTTTTTGATAAAGACATTAGTCCATGCATCGGTTTTTTAATTTTTGGCGATTCAGCAATTAATTTCTAATGCATCGTTTTATTTCTAATGATTGTGGTGAACTACAATAAAATACCAGCAGTGCATGACAGTAATTTCAGTAGTATCTTCATCATTTCCATTGATGAGTTTTAT
This sequence comes from Cercis canadensis, assembly GCA_003255065.1. Lineage (NCBI taxonomy): Eukaryota > Viridiplantae > Streptophyta > Magnoliopsida > Fabales > Fabaceae > Cercis > Cercis canadensis. Next base: position 202,721 of record QAOA01002514.1, read on the forward strand.
CAAACAAAGGAGAGAGGAGATTCATTTGTTTAGGCCAAATAGCAGTCCTAAACTAGGTGGGAGAGGTATTCCTCACCTTGTCCACAGCTCTTGCAGAATGAGACAACACTCATATTGTACTTGGTTTGTTTAATATTTAACTTTGAACTAGTTCTAACATCACATATGGCTACATCAATCTTTTTAAAGATTTGAAACCATACTCAAGTATTAAAGTTGAAACATAAATAAGAAAAACTTTTACATAAACAGTGAGAGAAAGGTATGGGATGAAATAAGGAAGGAAATTAATAAAATTTTAAGAGAAGAAATAAGAACTGGAAATAAAAACCCATTATTTAAATATGAGTGCAACTATTCTCTAGGATAGATTATAATAAATTTGGATTCGTTACAAAAGATTTAAAAAGTTAAAACCAATTTCCTTGCACTAATTGACTTTTGGAGTTTGGAAAACACCTCTGTTGCCTGTGGTTTTTGTTTACTGGCGAATCAGTTTGCTTGAATTTTTGGGCTCCATTTGAACACTTTTCTTTTCTAATAAAATTTCTATCTAAAACAACCTGCAGTTTTTAGTATAATCTTTGTTTGGAATATGATAAAGTTGGACAATATATCTGTATCAAAAAATTAGTTGGAAAATACATCTTATTAAGTGGATAATAGTTGTCTTTTTTTGTGTCTGACACGACATGCTGCATTTTGTTCTAGCATGCTGTTTCATTTAAAAATTCAAACATGCTAATGTAGCATGCCAAAGTAATTAAAGATGGCATGGCAATAGGTAAAATGCCACATGGAACACCATTTCATCACATTGAATTTCCAATTAGAAAATTTAGGTTATATGTGCAACCACAATAATTCCCTAATTGTTTTATGAAATTTTGGAGCCAATTGAAAAATGAAAGTTAACTAAGGACCCAATTGTTCTATAATATAGAGATAAAATGTTTTTCTTAAAAAAAATTATATAAACTACAAAGATGAAAAATGTAATTTAACCTCTTATAAAATTATCTACTTGATTTTCACTAAGCCCAGACTCGAGCAAATAAAGGGAGAGACACCCTCTTGTAAAGATCTATTTTGGATCTTTGCTCGAGAGCGATGCCTTGTAAGAACAACATACCTAATTTTTTAGACTTTAAAGTCTTGTTGCATCCCAGCCTAACTGAGAACATGAAGTGCATCACTCCAATGGTGAGACTACTCCAACGCATTCCCCCTATTAAGTGGTTTGGCGTCTCCATCATATCCTTCCTTAATGACAAGGAATTCACGTACGAAATTTGCTTCTCGCCAACAAATAAGCAAGCACAGACACCAGAATCCATCTTCATGAACGAGTTTCTACTTCTTGAAACGTTATCTGGCAAGTTTACGCTACTCTGGATCAACATGAATATTCTTGCTTGGAACACAAGAAGTTTGATGAGTGCTGAGGTCAAGACAGCTTTTGTTGAAATCAAAACCAAATACAACCCTAGTCTCGTTATTCTTACTGAAATTGGAACGAGTGGGTCTCAGGCTGATGAGATCATTAGAAACCTGGGATTTGATAGTTGGTATAAATCTGATCCCCTAGGATTTGAAGGGAGAATCTGGATCTTGTGGTACAAGAAATTGATGATGGTGGACATAGTAGCTTCTTCCTTGCAAGATGTGCATGCCTCTATTCAGGTAAACATATAATCCTACCTTAAATATCTTTCCTTATGATAGAATATGTTAGTCCCTATGTGGGTCATAGGAATTCTTGTGAGACAATCTGCTTCTTAATTTCTATTTCCCATTACCTTCCATGGTTGCTTATGGGAGATTTTAACAAGTTTTGAAACTATTTGGAAATGGTACAAGACACGTTTCTTTGTTTCTTTTCTTTCTTTCTTGATTTCCTTCTTTCTTTATCTTTCTATTTTTTTTTTTTTTTTCTGTTTTTGCTGATAGTGATAAAAGAGACGGGTGTCCCCCATAAAATGAGAACTTTCTGATAGAGTTCAAGTTGAAGTAACTTGTACTCTTACCATCAGGGTTCATTTGTAGTAATTATTAAAAAAGAAATGTTAATGATTTATTTTCATGCGAAGAAAAAATGAGAAGAAATTTGAGAAATTAATCTTAGGTCACTCAAAAATAAAAATATTTCTTAGTAGGTCACAATTATTGTTAAATTTCTCAAATTATTTTCATTAATTGATTACCACTGAGAAACATTAAATGATTACTGGTCAATATGCGATGACCATAGAAGAAATAAAAGATGGTCACTGATTAGCATGCGATGATCAACAAAAGGCAAATCTAAAAACTTAACAGTAATTGTGAATCAGTTGGATTTTTTTTTTTAAGTGAGCCACTTAAAATTATTATTGATTTTAGTGACCTAAAAGTAATTCTATCATTTTTTCCTTGATATGTTTATATGAATAGAAACAATTTCTTCTTATTTGGTTTGCTTAGGAAATGGGAGAAGAAAGAAAATTTGACCCTTACATATTTTCACGTCAAACTTTCTTTCTCTCACTTTTCATTCTATCATCCAAACAAGTAAAAACTAAATTTCTACCTCATTTCTCCTTGTAATTTATTTCCTCCCTCTTTTTCTTTCAGTCCAAATAAAGCGTATGTGCTGTCATAGAATGAGTGCTGGCTTCCCATTCTCTGGAATAATATCTCTGCATGCTAAGAATTGTTTGGTCTCATATAACTGTTTTACTAATTGATCTGGATTCACTTGCTACATTTAATCTTATGGATTTGATTTTGACTCACTAATATGAGTCTTAAACAATTATTGATCTGCATGTTGTATTAAAAACATGTTGAAATCATTTATTACAGTAAAATATCTTAACTATTTTAGTGAAGTGGTACTTTTCTATTTAGTAATAGTGTCTAAAATTAGGTACTTCACAATAGATTGAATTTAAACTCTAAACTTATTACCAAAAAATTGATATTTAAACATCTACTTATTCTTTGTGTACTCTTGTCTTATTGACATTTTGCAGGTAAATCATGAACACTTTAAAAGTCTATACGATATCTCATATTATGGAATCTTGGAATGAACAAGATGAACCGAAAGATATAGAGAGCAGAAATAAATCAGAATGAAAACTGAATCAAAATGATTACTGTATATTGAATAATAGATCACAAGTGCAGATATATATAGCCAACTGAAGTGGCTTACACCAGAAGCTTTCCCTCTTTCACATAACTGAATTAGTTAACTAACTAACTTAACAAACTTTCAACTTGCCAGCTGTACTAACAACTTGCACTATTCACATGCGTGTCTAATACTCCCCCTCAAGGTGGGAGATAAATGTCTAATACTCCCATCTTGGACAATAAGTATTTAAATTGAGTGGCAGGAATGGCTTTTGTAAGCAGATCAGCAATTTGGTGTTGGGATTTAACATGAACGAATTTGATAAAACCATAATTGACATGCTCCCGAATGAAATGACAGTCAATGTCAACATGTTTGGACTTGTCATGAGACATGGGATTGGATGCTAGATGGATTGCAGATTGGTTATCGCAAAAGACCATCACAGATGGAATAGGAAGCTCGAAAATTCTGCAGAGTTGCTTTAGCCAAAGTAATTCACTAGTGACACTAGCCAAAGCATGATACTTTGCCTCTGCTGAAGATCTTGAAACAATTGGTTGTCTCTTAGATTTCCAACTGATAGGAGAATTGCCAATGAATACACAATAGCCAGTTGTTGAGCGTCTAGTGTCAAGACAGCTTCCCCAGTCTGCATCAGCATAAGCTGTGATGTTGAGAGATGAATTTGAAGGACAAAAATAACCCTTGACCAAGATTGGACTTGAGATATTGCAACAAATGATAGACAACAGTCAAGTGAGAGGTGCGAGGACTGAACATAAACTGACTTAACTTGTTAACAATGTAAGTAATATCAGGTCTGGAAATAGTAAGGTACATAATTCTTCCAATGAGTCTGCAATACAAGAAGGCATCAGGTAATAAATCTCCATCTGTTTTTATAAGCTTTAGGTTATGTTCCATGGGAACTTTGAGAGGTTTGGAGGCTGCAAAACCAGTATCTTCAAGTAATTGCAGAATATACTTTTGTTGTGAAAGATAGATGCCTTTGGCTGAGTGTGCAATCTCTAAACCAAGAAAATATTGTAAATCTCCAAGGACTTTGAGCTTGAACAAGGACTGAAGAAGATGTTGAACTCGATGGACACATTTGATATTAGGACCTGCAATGATAATGTCATCTACATAAACAAGAAGAATGACAAGAGATTATCCTTTTCCAATGGTAAACAGTGAATAATCACTGTGGGATTGAGTAAAACCATGCTGAAGCAGTGTAGTGGAAAACTTATGGAACCACTGTCTTGAGGCTTGCCTTAAGCCATAAAGAGACTTTGTGAGTTGACAAACCATGTTCTCCCCCTTAGTGTGATAATCCAAAGGTAGTTGCATGTAAACTTCCTCAAATAAATCGCCATTCAAGAAAGCATTGTTGACATCTAATTGGACCATGGTCCATCTTTTGACAGATGCAACTGTAAGCAGTAACCTTATTGTTGTGATCTTTGCAACTGGGGAAAAGGTGTCGAGGAAATCAATCCCAGCTTGTTGAGTGTACCCTTTTGCCACTAACCTTGCCTTATATCTATCCAAACTTCCATCTCCTTTATACTTGACTTTGTAGATCCACCTGCAGCCTATTGGTTGTTTGCCTTTTGGAAGGGGAACAAGTTTCCAGGTGTCATTAGCCTCAAGTGCAGCAATTTCTTCAGCCATGGCTTGCCTCCATTCAGGATGCTTGACAGCCTGGTGGTAGAATTGAGGTTCATAGATAGAGGATACCTGCATAATGAAGTTTTTGTAGGTTGGTGAGAGTCTATGATAGGAAATGGATTGTTGGATGGGATATGCTATCTTTGTATGGGAAGTAGTACAGATGTAATCTTGTAGGTATGTGGGGGTTCTGATGGTTCTGGCTGTTTTTCTTAGAGAAGAATAGTAGGTTGAGCAGGAGCAGGTATGTCATTGTGTGCAGGTTCTGCAACTAATGGAATGGGATTGGTAAGAGAAGGATTAAGAATTGATTCAGGTTCTGGATGCAGGGTAGGTATAACTGTGTCTGAAAACAAATCTATGGGTTCAGAGGTCTGAATAGTGTGGAAAGAGAAGATTTGCTCATGAAAGAGTACATATTTGGATATAAAAAATTTCTTGGTGTGGATGTTATAAAGCTTGTACCCTTTGTAACCAATAGGGTAGCCCATGAATATTGCTGGTATGGCTCTGGGGGTAAATTTGTGTCTCTCTGAAAGAAGGGGGGTTGATGCAAAACATAGGCAGCCAAAGATTTTGAATGCTGTGTAGGGTGGTTCTTTATGAAATAACAACTCATAAGGAGAACGATTCTGTAGTAATGGAGAAGGAGTCCTGTTGATGAGAAATGCAGCAGTATTTAAACATTCTCCCCAGAAATGAAGAGGAACTTTTGACTGGAACAACAGTGCTCGTGCCACATTAAGCAGATACTGATGTTTTCTCTCCACTACTGAGTTTTGTTCTGGGTGATAAGGACAGGAAAATTGATGAACTGTGCCCTCATTTTTCATGAAATTAGTGAGTTGGAGCTCTTTTGCATTATCTGATATGAAGTTCTTAATGTTGCTGTCAAATTGTGTCTTGACATATTTGAAAAAATTCATGACTGAAACACTTGTTTCTGCTTTAGTTTGGAGCATATAAATCCATGTAAATCGCGTGCAATCATCAACCAATGTAAGAAAGTATCTCTTACCATCATGAGTGCAATGATGATAAGGCCCCATACATCACAATGAATAAGATCAAAAGGTGAAGATGAAAAATTATTTTGTGAAATGAAAGATAGTCTACAAAGTTTAGATAAAGGACAAATGGAACAATTTTTGGAGGAATAATGTGCAGAGCAAGAGAAAGGAATTTTATTACTAACAACTTTCAAGATTTTGTCTGACAAGTGACCTAGTCTAGCATGCCATAGATGTGCATGACTGGAAAAATCTGATATTGAGTTTACAAGAAGATTTGAATATGTTGCAGGTAATGTTTCTGAAGTAAAACTGGAAATAGCAGATTTAATGATTGCTTGTACATCATGTCCCTTGGTTTGAAAGAAGTAAAGACCTTTACACAGCTCACCCTTGCCAATCACCCTTGACTTATGGATGTCCTGGATGTTGAAGGTGTTAGTGTGAAAAGTTATAGTATATGGGGAATGATGTAGCAAAGCACTTACTGAGATAAGATTGACATGGAATTTTGGGATAAAGAGAACTTCTGTCAAAAAGAAATTTGAAGCTAACATGACAGTGCCTATAGTTGACACAGAGACCTTAGTTTTGTTGGGAAGAATAACATAACGATTTCTAAGTGACTTGTATGAAACAAAAAAAAAATGTAGAGAGCATGCAATATGTGAAGTTGCTCCTGAATCTATGATCCAAGAACATGGACTATTCTGAAAGTTTAAACTATTGGCAGAAAAAATCATACCATTCACATTGGTGTTAGTGTTTGCATCATCCACCTCAAGGTGATTTGTTTGTGATAACTGGGACTGAAGTAAGTGCATCAGTTGATGATATTGCTGCGAAGTCATATGAAATGGCTCTTGAGGTTGATCGGTAGCAAGAAGAATTGAGTCACCAACTTGATTAACATTTCCAGCATCAGTGTTTTTACCCTTTTTATATCCAAATGTGTATCCAGGTGGATAACCATGTAACTTGTAACATTTGTCCTTGGTATGTCCAAGAATTCCACAATGTGCACACATTGGTCTATCCTTCTTGACATACTTAGGCTTTCCTTCGTTATTTTGCCTTTGACCTGAGACTGCATAAGCCATTTGTGCTTCATTCTGAGCAACAGAAAAACCAAGTTCCCTTTGTTTTTCTTCTTGAATTATCAAAGAGAAAACTCAATTAATGGGGGGCAGAGGATCCATTAGTAGTATCTGACCCCTTACATGAGAATGAGAACCTTGAGTCCCATTAGAAAGCGTAGTACGTATTCTTGAAGTAAATGCTCGATTACTGGTTTAGCACCTCCATAATTGTAGTTACAAACAGGGCGATATTCATCCAATTCTTCCCAAACTCCTTTCAATTTGGTGAAATATTGCCCAACTGTCATTGATCCTTGTGAAAGATTCACCAATTCTTTCTTTAGTTAAAAGATTCTCAGACCATTTTGTTGTTGATATCTCTCTTGAAGGTCTCTCCAAATATCAGCAGAAGTGGCTGAATAGATCACACTTGCAGTGATCTCCTTTGACACAAAATTCAGCAACCATGAGGCAACGATGCTATTATTCCACTGCCAAGCCAAAAGACGAGGAGCATCGTTTGCATCAGGGATTTGAATCAATCCATCCACGAAACCAAGTTTGTTTTTGGCCAGTAATGCCATACGCATGGCTCGACGCCATGAATTGTAATTATCTTTAGTGAGCACTTGCGACACTAGAGTAATCCTCGGAGAATCCGAAGGATGAAGGAAGAAAGGACTCGAAGCACCATTAATGGCGGAATCTGCCATTAATGACTTGGACGAGAAGAGCAAAGAAAGACGATGAAATTGAGGTTATCGAGTTTCAATGCACAGAGACAGAAGAGCAGAATTGCTCTTATACCATATTGAATCTTTGAATGAACAAGATGAACCGAAAGATATAGAGAGCAGAAATCAATCAGAATGAAAACTGAATCAAAATGATTATTGTATATTGAATAATATATCACAAGTGCAGATATATATAGCCAACTAAAGTGGCTTACACCAGAAGCTTTCCCTCTTTCGCATAACTGAATTAGTTAACTAACTAACTTGACAAACTTGCAACTTGCCAGTTGTACTAACAACTTGCACTATTCACATGCGTGTCTAATACATATTGCATGAATGATTCCCAAGGGAATAGTTAAATGATTGAGCACTAAACACCCCATCATGGAGGTTATATATTCAAATTTCAATTGGGACTAGTTGGAGTAGGATTATAAGAAGAGATAAGTTACCCTTGTCGTGTAAACTCTAATGAACTAAGAAAAATATTATGCAGGTCGTCTAGCCGAAGCTAGTTTCTCCTTCCAATAGAAGTTTGTACTTTATGATGTTCTACCCATCATTTTGGTTAAATATAACCTAATGCTTTACATGCAGGCCTAAGGGGAATTTGATTCTAGTTTGAGAGTTTTTGTGACTATATTTTCTTTTGATTTGGCCTACTAATTTACCATACGAGTTTTGCAAACTTGAAAACAAGTTCTAGCCAATTAAGAAGGATTTAATATTGCTCCACAGACATTGTTAAAAAAATTTACACAATCACCCAATTGTATGTTGGCATATATGAAAAAGTAATATGTTAAAATTAATTACTATTGGTAAAAGATCTTAGTTAATTTAATGATGTTACATTTTTATTTGATGATAGTATATAGAATTTTACATAGATAGTAAATCAAATTTGAACTCTTAAGTTAAATTAAATTTTATAAATCCATGTTAATTAATTGACTGTTAATTAACTGTTTTACTAATTGAAGTGTATTTACTTGCTATAATTCATCTTATGGATTTGATTTTCACTCACTAATATGAGTTTTAAACAATTATTGAACTGCATGTCGTATTAAAAATATGTTGAAATAATTTATTGCATTAAAATATCTTAACTATTTTAGTGAAGTGGTACTTTACTATTTAGTAATAGTGTCTAAAATTTGGCAGTCTACAATAGATTGAATTTAAACTCTAAACTTATTACCAAAACTGATATTTAAACTTCTACTTATTCTTTGTGTACTCTTATCTTATTGACATTTTGCAGGTAAATCATGAACACTTTAAAAGTCTATATCTCATATTGTGTGGATGGTCTCCAAAGGAATAGTCAAATGGTTGAGCACTAAACACCCCATCATGGAGGTTATATGTAGTAAATTCTATTGGGACCAGTTAGAGTAGGATTATGGGAAGGGATAGGCTACCCTTGTTGTGTAGACTCTAATGAACTAAGAAAAACATTGTGCAGATGGCCTAGCCGAAGCTAGTTTCTCCTTCCAATAGAAGTTTGTATTTTATGATGTTCTACCCATATTTTTGCTTAAATATATTATAATGCTTTGTATGCAGGCCTAAGGGGAATTTCATTCTAGTTTGAGAGTTTTTGTGACCTATATTTTCTTTTGATTTGGCCTACTAATTTTCCATATGAGAAGTTCTAGCCAATTAAGAAGCATTTAATTTTGATCCACGGACAATGTTAAAAAAATTTATACAATTACCCAATTGTATGTTGGCATATATGAAAAAAAAAACTGTTAAAATCATTTACTATTGGTAAAAGATCTTAGTTAATTTAATGATGTTACATTTTTATCTAATGATAGTATATAGAATTTTACATAGATAGTAAATTAAATTTGAACTCTTAAGTTAAATTAACTTTTATAAATCCATGTTAATTTGAATTAGTTTCAAAATCATACCAAAAAAAGAAATAATAGTTTCAAATTATAGTTAGTTTGTTTAAAATTTAGTTTTGCGCTAGATCTAATATCAAATAGTTTATTAATTTTTAATTTCAAATCGTAAGAAAATAGTGTTTCAACCCAAAANAAAAAAAAAAAAAAAAAAAAAAAAAAGGAGTGTATAGACAAGTAACAAAGGTTAGCTACCTGGAAAGGAACAACAATAGCTAATTGGTTAATATGACACTGATTAATTTATTAGATAAGAGCCCAATGCTTATAGAAAAAAGAGAGAAAATATATGACCAAAATAGAACTTTGTTATTAAACATTTAATTCTTGATTAGCATTTTTTAAAGGTTGAAAAAGTACTTTGAAGGTAATCTTTTGGGTGGAACTGTATTTGCTCTTTGTACGATCTCAAGTATGTCACTGGTGCTAGCTCAATAATACTAAAATAACATATCCGTATTACTATTTTTTGTAACTAAAGAATTTAATTCTATAACTAAAAAGTTGTCATTAAATCAAGGAGATAGCAAGCATAATTGGTAAATGAATTTTAGCATTGTTCTTATCATAAAGGTTAAAAAAATGTTTTGGAGGTAATCTTTTAGGTGGGTTTTTGTCTATTCCTCATGAAATCTTAAACATATCACTGGTATCCTATCTAATAATATTAAAATAACTTATCTTTATTATTTTTTTTATAAGTTAAAAACATTTAATTTTATAACTAAAAAAGTTGCCATTAAATCAAGGAGGTAGCAAGCATAATTGGTACATGAATTTTAGCATTGCTCTTATCTTATTTTTATTTTGTTAGGCCATTGTTGTGAGAAGATTAGTGATCTCACAGTCTCAAATTGTATGGCATAAAAAAAAAATTAAATTGTGTGTAAAGGCTATCTCATCATCTATGCCTTGGTTTCAACTACCATTGCCCTTTTAGTTGTATATTTTCAGATCAATTCGATTTTTGGATGAATTTTTCTTTTCTTAGATACTTTGGCACTGAAAAATGTTCCAACTTTTTGAAATTAACTAAAGGAGAAAGGTTTTTTTTTTTTTTTTTTTTTTTTNTTTTTTTTTTTTGACTTTGTTTATCTGATTGGTTAGACTTAAAGGCAATTTATTGAGAATAAAGGGATGTGGTTTGGCCATGGAGGTGATTTACTGATTTTATTTACTTGAAGAAAAAGTTGGAAATTTTGAGGTATGAGAAAATAGGTAAAGCTTCAATATATTTTGTATAGCATCCAAATCAAGTTATCATATTTTTTTCAGCTCTATGTGAGTGTAACTTTATGATGATGCCCTATGATCATCTTAGAAGCTTGCCTGATTTAAACTGTTGCCTGCAGAGAATTCCAGAAAAATTTATAAGAAGATTTGGGAGTGAACTATCTACTCTGGCCACAATTAATATTCTTGTTGGCCTTGTTTGGAGACTGGGATTGAAGAAATCTGATAACAATGTTTGGTTTCTCGAAGGTTGGCCAGAATTCACAAAATATTATTCTCTTGGTTATGGATCCCTTCTATGGTTCGATTATAAAGGGAATTCAAAGTTCAATGTGTTTATATGTGATATAACTGCTACTGAGATTTACTATCCATCCAAACAGCACTCAGAGAGTCCTAGAAAAAGATTTAGGCAAGATAATGAGGTTGAACATGAAGTAATTGATGTGGATAATTTGGATCTTCCAAGTCAGGGAAGATTTAGCCATGGGTGTTTAGTTGATAGTTACTTTCTATGATGCACCGAGATGTGAAAATCCACCACGTCCCTGTTTCGGACACGTGCGCGAAACACGAAACGCGTTCCACAGGCTGAGACGGCAAAAAACGCACGAGAAACTCCTGGACATTCACGGAACGACGTCGTTTGGTTGCCTGGTAATTGGCTTAAGTGGAATGGCGGCGTTTTGCAATGACCGGTCCCTGCCCATAAGTGAAACAACATCGTTTTCATGCGTTTTGGGAACTGAAAAATGTCAAACGGCGCCGTTTCACAGTGAGCCCCATTCTTCTTCCCCAACCCGATTTCAAAACTAATTTTGGCCAATTTCTTCAGCATTTTCACCCTAGTTGCAGCTCCAACTCCTCTTCATCCTCCTCACTGGTGTCTTAGCTCTTCCTCCATTGCTGAACCAAGTGAAGGCTCAGTAGATTGAAGGCTATTGAAGATACTTGGGTGGTCATACATATACATATATATATATATACATGTGGCGTCCCCGTATCCTATTTTTTTAAAAATTGCCGTACCCACGTTTTGTCCCCGTAGCGGATACGAGACGCGTCCCCGTGCAATATAGGTTACTTTAGTTCTAAAATAATAAATTCAGTATAAATTGATTATTTAATTGATTGGTTGACACATTGATAATGACGTGTCGTCCATCAATGCCTTCATCAATCATCATATTGCATGTCATTGCTGCCTATAATACTAATATCTACAATTCAATTTTGAGCATGGCATACTTAGCCCTTTTTTTGCTCAATTCAAAGTTCTCCCGTGGTATAGTGATATTGTGATGTATGGATAGATCCATGGTGGATTCCTATCATTATTAATTTATTGGGGTTAAATTTATGAATCGCTTAGTATTAATGTAGACGGCTCAGATTTGAGGTTAAGAAAATTTATTAATAAAGCATCACACATGAATCTTATTTTTGGATTGAGTTTAGCTTAGTCTATTATTAAATTTTTTATTCACTAACAAAACAAAAGTGTGAATGGCCTTTTGGCCTAATTGAAGAGGTGAACTAGTCTGGATATGTGCAAATTGACAAGAATACCACCTAACAAGTTGACAACTCAACATTATCTAAACTTTTAAGTCACTAAATATGAGTTAGTATGATGTTTTTTTTATCATCATTTCTCCCAAGTTGTAGGAGTGTCAACCCATGCTTTTGACGTTTACTTAGCCATTTGTTTATTTATTTTTGTTTTCTTTTTGCAAAGCAGAACCATCAAGGGATCCCAAAGCTATCAGAGTTGCAGTTTGGAGAAGCGCCCAAGGAAAATTATTATAACAAGCAATATAGAGTGATAACTACAAGAACAATAACAAAATATACATGGTTCACCATCTACATCGATGAGATCAAGAAGATTCACTAGAAGAAAAAAAAAAATTACAAATGTATAGTTTTATTAAAAAGTGGTTGTTAAGGTACATATCCTAAATAGCGTTACAATTATTTAGTTTGGTGGGACCCATATTTTCTATAGAGCAACAAAGAATGTAAGAAGAAATTGAAGCCGCAATTAATGATTTTTACTAATACAGAATAAAAAATTTATAAACTCTAAAGATGATAACAGTATCACTAAGTTATACATTCTTTTATATTATTAAGAGTAATTGCAATCACAAGTTAGAGATTTGAAGTAATAAAATAATTATTAAATGAAATGACATCATATTCTCTCTCTTACACTCTTATTTTCTTTTGTTTATTACACTACCTCGTTATTATTTTAACCACTTCTATTATTTTATTTCTTTTAATTTTTAAACTATTTGTTTTGCATAATGTGTGTGCCTCAATTCTATTCGTATATGAAACTAAAAAAAATTATAAAATAATGATAACTACAAAAATACGGTAGACAATAATTTTAGCAGTTGCTTTTATGGTTAAATCAAAATTTACTATGCACACTCAAATTTTACCACACAAGATAGTTTATTATTATTATTATTATTATTAGTATTATTATTATTATTATTAGATAGATAAAATAAAATAAAAATTAATTAAAAATATGAGAAAAGAAATATTTGAATGTAAGTATTTAATAACCTTTTTAAAAGGAGATCCTTGCTATTATATAAGAACAAAATATATATTTTACAAGTTTAGAGAAACCATTCTTTTTCTTTTTTGAATTTTATCAACTGAAGATACCCTACTTTACTCGTGAAAATTACCAAGTTTTATTATTACCTTGGGAAAAATAACACCGATAGTGATAGATAAAGGCAGCTTAAATTGTCTCAGATTTGACCAAAAATTTCACAATCTCTAACAATGGGTCAAACAATACGGGCCGTATAAGCCCAACCCCGGTAATAACTTTAGAACAACGTCATTAGCATTTCACAGCCAACACTCCACTTCCTTCAACTTCGCGTTTCACTTTCACAAGCAAAGTTTTGAGAAAGACAAGAGACTGAAGAGAGTGAGTAACAGAGAGAGAGACAGAGATAAAGAAATGGAGCGAAAGGTTCTTCTGGTGTGCAGCGTGGTTGGTTTCTTGGGGCTATTGTCAACTGCAACTAGCTTTGCTCCGGGGGGAACTAGGATTAAGGTAACTGTGGGGTTTTGTGTTTCATGGGTTTGATTCAAACTGTCTATTGTTTGCTTTATGCTATTACCTCTTTGTACAGAAAACCCAGGATATGAATATTTTGCTTGTTTTTCTTGTTTATTTGTCAATGTTGAGTTGAATAGTTGTAGTTGGCTCTGTTGAGGGTATGTTTTAAGTTTAGCAAATTAGAAGCTAATGTTAAAGTGAAAATTTCTTATCTTTCAGGAGTTTTTCTATACTTTCCTGATCCCCCCTTTTTCTTTTGGTTTCTTTCACTGTTAAGCTTGATGATTTTACTTCACCTATACTGTACCATATATTTTATGCTTGTTGTGTTCAGCTGTCCCCATTTCTCGTTATCTTTAGTGTTTTTTACGATCTTTCTTTTCTTTATTAAAGTTGTGGAAATAAACTGAAATTCGGACTTGTCAACTTTTAGTATTCTAGAAAGAATCTCAGGCAAGCTAAGTAGCTTCTGTTCATTTTTTTTTTTCTTTTCTGTTTTGCAATTTCCGAGTTTACCATTGTGTGTCAGCTTTGCTGTCTACATTCACCATGAAAGCTGCTGAAATAAATAACTATTGTGTAACTTCTACAAGCTTCGCAAGTTCAGTTTGTTCCTGCAAGTCAATGCTCGTATCCTGGAAGTCCAGCACTACCTCTTGGTTTAACTGGAGCTTTGGCTCTTATGATGGCTCATCTAGTCATAAATGTTTCAGTTGGGTGTATTTGTTGCAGAAGAAATCCTCATGTTCCTGATTCCAATTGGAGACTGGCACTGGTTTGCTTTGTTTTATCCTGGTAATTTTTAGTGACTTATTACCTTTTTGTTCTCTTCTTTCTGAATGACTCTTGCAATGCTTTCAATTAGTTAGTATACCAAGAAGGAGTAAGTTAGGCTGCCATCTGATTTTGAATTCAATTTCATTCTTCTTAAAATGAACTGGCTTTGGACTTGCCTGAAATGATGGGCAGCATAAATGGAGGGCCTAATTCGATTGTGGATTTGTGGGGTATATTCAATGTGGACTATATGTTGAAATAGTTTGTAAATATATTAATAATTAACCAAGTCCCACATTGGTTAACTTAGAGTATGTAAAAGACTTTATAAATGCAAACTAAAGTTATAAAGTAACTTTAGTTAAATGGGTACAAGCCCATTTGACAAGCCCAAACAGCCTAGCAAGACAAAGTCAATTAATGGTCTTTGATTGGCACTTGGGCACTTGGGGCATTTTGGGCCTTGATCGATTTGACAAATATTTTAATATTGGTTTTAAATATTTGGACCGGACCGGGTCGGGTCGATTTGACCCGATTCGGATGGTAGTTAATTAAATTAACAGGTTCAGATGAATAAACTCGAATAGACAATTATGTCTGTTAATTTCTGACCAATTATATTTGTTTATTCGTGTCTTTTCAACTCTATAAAAGGGAACACCCTAATGCATTAGAATTCACTTTTCCATTGAGAGTTTTTGAGGGCTTTGTTGTATCCTGGGGTAACTTGCTTTTATAGAGAAGCAATATTACACTCAAGACAGTGTAATTGTTCACGCCTCAAAGCCAACCTAGTTAGTCTCCATTATCATTTTTCTAACACTATACGCCACACAAATATCAGTACATTTTTCAACTGAACATGAAGCAAAGAAAATAGATTATTGTGTGATACGTTTTTAGACTAGAGTGCAGGGTAAGAGCCAGCTATATGAGGCATTTTAGTTGGAGGCTTTCATTGAATAATGATTTATCATCACCTCATCTAACTTTCCTATCAGTTATTCATTTTTTGGGGAAGTTCTGGACGTTCAACATGAGAAGAAGCCCAGAGTTGGTTTTTGACTAACATTATAGGTGAAACTGAAGATAAAATTGAGATTCATGCTCTGTGCTATCTCGAATGGACGCTAGTGCTTAAAAGTTTTGCAACTAAAAAATAAATTCTACTTAGTAAAGATATGTCTGAGATATTCAAGATGCTTGAAGAGTGACAATTTTGTTATGTTGCTTTAATCATTCTGAAGGATATGACAGCTCAAAGTTGTGATGCATTTGGGCCAGTACACTAAATCTGGAGGAACAAAGTTCTTTCTTATCATTTTTTGGGTAGAATCAGGATGAATGTAACCTGTTATTTTGTGGCATGATTTCTTTTCTCTTCTTCTCCCTCCCCCCACCCCCGGATTGAACCATTGTATGTTGATAAACTGTTTGTTTTATGAGAATTAAAATTTTCTGTCATCGAGTACAAGTGCAATCATTCTGTTGTAGATAGTTGTGGTGGGACTAATGATAAGGGCTTAAAGAATGATTTAGGAATATTAATATAACTGAAAACTGAAATCAAATTATACAAGGAGATTATGGATAGGTATCTTATCATGATTCCATCGATTCTATCTTGCAATGAGACAAATGTACATGGCATTCTAGAGAATTGGATGAATTTTACAAATGCTGCAAGAGGAAGGTAAAAATTACTAGTGATCTACATAGTGTGCAGATTCACAATTGAAACATATTAATAAAAACATATACAACTCTGTTCTACTGGAAAACTGAAGGATCTATACTTCACTAGTAAGTTGCTCAGTGCATAGTTCCACTATATTAATAAAAGACAGTCTGAATTCTGGGTATATGATGATTTTTGTAGGGGGAGCTGTGTCATGGCAATCTAAGTTGCAAAAGTGTGTTGCATTGTCTTCCATAGAGGCTGAATATATTGCTATTACTAAAGCAGGGAAAGAGATCTTGTGGATGAAAAGGTTCCTACAAGAATTGAATCTCAACCAAGAGAAGTATGTGTTCCATAGTGATAGTCAAAGTGTTATTCATCTTAGCAAGAATTTGACCATTCATTCAAGGTCAAAACACATTGAGGTGCAGTATCATTGGATTAGAGAAGCGCTGGAGAGGAAGCAATTCTCACTTGAGAAAATACATATTGATGAAAATAGTTTAGACATGATGACAAAGACCTTACCCATAGAGAAGTTTACAACTTGTAGGTTGAAAGCGGGTTTGGTCGAATATGGTCCCTCTAGTTCGTGAGGGGGAGAATTGTTGAGTGGGTCACTCACTAGTGGGCCTCACGAGACATTAAATAAAAGCAAATCAAAAAAGCAAATAAAAAAAAAAAGAGTGAACGGGTGAGAGAAGCAGAACCCGATAGAGAGAAGGAAAGAAGCAAAGCAGGGACGATGAAAAAAAAAGGGAGAGGGTTTGCTATTTCAGTCAAAGATTTCGAGAAGCAAATGTCTTCCATTTGAGCTAAAATTTCAGTATGTTGTTCTTTGCTATGTGAGCTACATTGTGGTGTAAGTAATTTGTAGTAATTCCTCCTTCTTGTTGCTAGAGCTGTGATACCCCTTTGTCGGTTTTATTGTTGAAATCGACCATTGTTGATGAGTATTTTGTTGTTGTTAATCCCTAGCTTACTAGGAGAACTGAATATTGGTGTACCCATTATTGGTGTCTGCTGATTTATATTTTTCTTTTGATGTGTTGATCATTGTTAGTGTTGTTATTTGTTGCCTGGAAATTGTTTGGAGCCAAGCCTATTTTATACAGGGAGAAAAAGAACTATTTTATTGCTTCCATTGTGAAAACACACTGTGTGGGTAATTTCTTTTTTCCCAACACTTTGCATCTAATAGAAAAATTCCCAACCTTTGTGTTGAATGCAAATACATGTGAAATATGCACCACCAGCACAAAAGTTACTTGCACAAATCCACTCCACCTTAGATTCAAAATTGGAAACATAATGTTTGATGAGTAGCAAATTAAAGATGAGGACCAATTAAAGCAAAGCCTTATATTTATAGTCGATTAGGAGCCGGGTCCAGTAAGTACTGTTGCAACAACCATGTTGTAAAGGTGTTGTTATGCTATACCATTGTCATTGTGACATAAGTGACATCCAAGTAAATGTTGATATAAGTGACATAACTTAAATTTATTAGATTCACTCACCTTTGTTTTTGTGTACTCGGATATTATTTTCGTAAAATTTAAACTATGTTAATTGTATTAATATGATAAAGTTTAAAATCAAAGTAGTGTAAAACAAACTAATTATCCATGTCATACTCTAATTATTAGGAGAAAAATTTAACAAAGAAATCTCTTTGTTACCAAACCGAGATTGTCAAGGTCACAAAAGAAAAATGAAAGAGAAGACTGATTCCAGAAGACATAATCCAACAAGAATAAGGTTATGTTTGGATGGGATATTTGATAAATTCTTTTGAATTTTAAATACATGTAATTAAAATGCAGTATTTTAAATATATGTATTTATAAAATACCTTATTTTGATACACTCTATTATAAAAAGAGTAATTTAACAATAATATTCAAAACAAAATTTACTAGTGAAAAACTAGGAATATTATTACTCAAACAAAATAATGAAATATGATAATAGGTTCCATTAGATCTAGATTCAAATTCAGGAGGCTCCAAACTTGAATCCATTTTCTTTCCGTGGACCCATTCTATCTCACAGAGAGGAGAGAGAAAAAAAATCCGCGAGATTAATTCAACATGAGATTCACAATTACAAACCCAACTTTCCTTCTTCCTTGTCCATACTCCATAGTTCACAACGCCCACTTCTACAATCCTTCACGGCAAGAATTTCTCCATTTTCTCTTCGAAATCATTCATTTTATATTATTCACACAAACACCCACCAAGAAATTTTGTGTTTTTTAGAAATAACATACACCAAGCTAAGCAAGCGAAGGTGATCGAATCAAAACCCCATGGATTCCCTTTCTTTGGTTTCACCCTCCATGGTTCTACCTCCCAGTAATCCATTTTTCAACCCCAAACTCGATGAATTGTTCTCTTTTCTTAGGGGAGAAGGAGAGAGGGATGAGAGAATGAATTTGAAATTCACTCTATTTTGAGTAAATTTGAAATACACTATATTGAGACTTTGAAAGTCACTATAAAAATATATTAAAAATTTAAAAATACCTTAAAAAATTATACAAACAGAGTAATTTAAAATTAATATTTCAAATACACTCTACAAATACCTCATCGATCCCAACACACCTTAAGAGTTCAATAATATTAACTTGAAGGATGGGTTTGAACTTTTGGGAGAAAAGGACAAGAAAGACTTTACAAAATCTTTGGAAACTTGGAAAAAAGTGAGTCTATAAAGACGATTTGAAATTTTGGGAACCTAATTTAACTTTGAAAAAGATATGTATGAACTGACCTAAAAAATAACATATTAATCTAAGGATTTGATTCTTCATCTTAAGAAGATAACTATATATAATTGTGTTAATTTTTAATTAGAAAACGGTATGAAATTTGATTCCTATCCAGAAAGGATAATTATTATCAAAGAAAAACAAATTCAATAGTACATTTGATGAAGTTCCAAATGAGAGAGAGGTCAATGAATAACTCACTTGTTTCTACCAATTAATAGATCAGATTCCACAGGTAACGAAATAGCAGCTTCCCATAGGACCTATCAATCCTGCGCTCAACTGAAGATTCATACAAAAGATCATTATTTGTTAAGAACTTTAAAGAAAAAATGTCACTAAACCATTACGATATTACTTCATGTTTCGTCACACATCCCTTTGTGGTCCTATTTAATCTAATCGGTAATAACAATTACATACGAGATGGTTCACAAGTGTTTGTTTGATAGTTCACTGCAATCCACACTACTCAGCGGAACCATAACCATGTCAGCTGTGGTTGCAGGTTCCCCCTCCTCCTCATGCTCTGCCACCTTCACTACCAGGAACCACTTCATCAAAAGTGCTCAACTCACACATTGCAAGACACTAACTTCTCCTCAAATCCAGGTATTTTCTCTTTGCTATTTGCTAATTGCTAATTTCCCAGAAACCCATTTGAAGAGGTGGCTTTTTATTCTTTTGATGTTCTATCTCCAGAAAACATCATTCCAAGGCCTCTAACTTCATGAATCTAAAAGGGGTGTCTCAAATGTCTTCCTTGGTGAAAGCAAGAATGCTTCTGCCATAGCAAGAAGAGGACTTGAGATCACAGCAAGAACTGCTGGGGCTTCAAGCAAATCGAGGCTGAGGTTGATAAGCCCCTTGGCCTTACCTTGGGCCAAAAGCCCGGTGGAGGTGTTGTATGCCCGGTGAAGATTGTTCATGGAAAGTTATAATGTTGTGTTGGAAATTGAAAAGGTTCCCTAAATTATCTGAAATTGTTCCATTGAAAAAATTGTCACTAAGATCAAAGTATTGCAATGATGAGAGATTCTCATATGAGGGAGTTATTTTCCCAGTTAGCCCATTATTACCAAGGTCAAAATGTGCTAAGTGGGATAGATTTAGAAGATGAGTAGGGAATTCTCCATTAAAAAAAAAAAATGATTATTTGCAAGATCAAGATATTCTAAGTAGAAAATATTTTTCAATTCAAAGGGTATTTCTCCTCCAAAATTAGAACTGGACAAATTGAGGTATTTCAAATGGATTAAAGAACCTATGAATTTTGGTACGCGGCTTATAAAATCATTAAAACTGAGGTCTAAATAATTCAAATGACCCAACTCAACCAACGAAGAATTGATCATACCTTGCAAATGGATTCATTGACGATCTATTCTGTCGAAACCATGAAGATCAAGTTTAACCACATGACACCTTCCCATTTGCAACATTCTCTCTGGTTTTCTCTGGTCCCCCAAGAAGACAGCAAACCAAATTCATCTATGAAGTCATGTTTGAGAGCAAGCAGTGCTTGTCTTTCCCTCTCTTTTTATCTAACAGAAGAATTCCCAACCCCTATGTTGAATGCAAATATGAGTGAAACATGCACCACCAGCACAAAAATTACTTGCACAACTCCACAACACCTTAGATTCATGATTAGAAACAGATTATGCAATGAGTAGCAAATTGAAATTGAGGTGCAAGGTTAAAGCATAGCTTAATATTTATAGTCAATGGGGAATTGAGTTATTCAAGCGTGACATGCAGCACTATTGTCCCACTGAACTTGTAGTTGAAATAAACCATTTCATACTCTCAAGTGAGTGCTGAGTAGGCTCTCAAGGAGAAGGTGAAGTCATTCATAAGTATAATTACACTTGAAATAGCAAGTCTAAAGATATTTTAGAATTTTGAGAACCTACTTTAACTTTTCCACAAGTAAACTTATAATTATAGTTTAACATTCTACATTTTAAGGCGTTTACCCTGTCTCATACACTATATGTACTCATATAATATTGGTAAACAATGAAGATTAATCATATTTGAAATTGAAATTGAGGACCAAAATTGGCCTAACAAACAACATATATCAATCTGAAGATTTGATTCTTCATCTTCATATACGCACGGACGCACGTCATTCTTACATTTTATAAAAAACTATTTATACTAGCACATATTTGATGACTTAATTTTTTAAAATCTTCATAATAATATCAAAATTATTTAATAAATCTCACCCGAACCCGCTCAACATAGAAAAACTATAATGCTACCACCTCAAAATGAGTGGTAGCTTAGCGTTTACCAAAAATTATACATCTACTATGTTGTTTAAATGGAATGTTTTTTTCTTCAACATGTTACTGAATATTTGATGTGATAAAACGTACTTATATATTCCTCTTGCATATGTACTTGCTAGCCCTTTTTTGTCGTTTCCTTGTTGTCTTTTGCAAAAATACAAATAAAATAACTTGAAAAATATATTATTATTCGTCAAAAATCGTGAAAGAAAAAGAAAAATCAGAGACGGAGAGCAAAAGAGATGGAAGAAAGACAAACCGATACGACGTTTGGAGCCTACTTGCCATGTGTTCAGTGAGAAAAAGTGAACCAAAAAGGTGTAATCCAACTTTAAGATATCATTTGGCCAAAAATAAAATAAAAAAGTCTTTTAAGAAATCAAATTTGTGGCCACTTTTTTGACTTCAGCTACCAAAAGAAATGTTAGGTTCTTTTTCTCTCATTCTCATTCTCTTTTCATCAACTTTTTCTCTCTCTCTCCGTCAATTTTTTGTCTTTCCCTTTCTCTTTCTCTCTCGATCTTTTCTTTCTCTCTCCCTTTCTATTTTTTCTTTCAAGTGAATATGCTAGATCAACTTAGTGTATCTTTAAGAGATCCGCTAAATTAATTCAATGTCTCTTTAAGAAACTTATTGTAACATAAATAAATGAGTCTTTTCATTTTTCATTCGTTGTAATTTTTTTATGATTGGGATTCATTACCTCAATCTAATGAATCTTTTAAAAAAAAAATGTTATATCTAAAACAGCGTATCTTATTTTATCTAATACCACTTGATTAAAATATTTTAAAAAGAACAATTTTATAAATAATTTTAATAATAATTCATTTAAGTATTTATTTTTATTTTAACATTATTTCAATCATTTTGTAACTGATCTTTGCTGAATTAATTGCATTGTAGTGTTTCTTTTCCATCTTTGTTTTCCTTTCTTTTTCAAGTTTCGGAAAGTGTGTTTCTTCTTTCTAATATTTTCTATCCTCTGATATTTGCTTCTTCTGTTCCAATTCTCTCTTCTTATTCTTTGATCTATTCTTTTTCATTTATCTCAATTCTGCATTTCGTGACACTTTGGATTTCAATGTCAAATCTTTTGCAGCTAAGTTCTCTATTCCCCTCTCACTCACTTCAAGCTCCTCTTCAGTTTACTCTCTACTCTCTCCCCAAGTTATCTTCTGCGAATTTCATCTTCTTTTTCTTCATTGTTGCATTTTGTTGATTTTAGGTAACCTCTCATTCTTCTAGAGGTAGATTAAACATTCTGGGGGAAATTTTCTACAGTTCTGGGATCTTATGGCAGTGGTGGGGTTAATCTACATCTAGGTATTTTCAAAATCCAGTTACAAGAACAATTAAATGTTATTTATTACACCTATTTCATTATGAGTTTATGGCTTTAATTTAAGCTAATAGTGTTGCAAGCAAACAACTGACATAGTTCATTACTACATAGATCCTCTATTTCCTTCTCTAATGTAACTGCAAACGAATTCTATTTAGCTCCCCACAGATCGTCAGTTGAACTAAATTGAGCTTCATTGGCAAAAAGAAAAGAAAAAAAAGAAACGAAATTATGCTTCATTAGTCACTGAGATATCAACATTGACATATATTTTGCGAGAGTTGTCCTATAGGTTCTTGCTATGTGTTAGCAGAATGAGAGAGAGAGAGAGTTAAATTTAAATTAATTTATATATATAAAAAAAAAAAAAAAAAANAAGGTAACCAAAATATACACCATTATGCATTTTCTTTTTCTAAATTATATCTCTAGTTAATATTGTAGTAAAAGTATTGAAGGCAGCAAAACGAAAGGAAAGAAGAAAAAAAGAAAGAAAATAACATATGCAACATATGCGGGAAAATTACTATAATACAATTCATTATTGAAGAAAAAAGCTAGACAACTAAAATTTAATACATATTACATATAAAGGATATTAGAGGTGCAGATGGAGGTGGGTAATGATCGACAATGGGCTTCTTTTTTGCAGGCCAACTTGCACTCTTCTTTTCTCTCGTCTTGTGCCATCTGCTGCTTCCTACACTTTAAACAGCAAAATGCCATATCCCCCCTGCAATAATCATTTTTGCATCAGAAAATCAAATTAAAAAGTTGAGATCCAACTATTTCTCAAAAAAGTTGAGGTTCTAACTTTAAATCCCCACTTCATACTCTATTCTTACCTGAAAAGTTTAGCTTTCTCTATCTATCTAATGGAAAAAAGATTGGCTAGGACTCTTAACATAAGCATAATAACCCAAGAAGGAAACAGAAAATAAAATAGTAAAATATATTTTTTGTCATTGAATTATTTTTCAAATATTACTTTAGTCACTGATTTATTTTTTATTATTTAAATTTTTGAATAATCATATTATCAGCCAAATTAATCTTTCATAGTATAAAAAATAATCACTTAAATGACTGATTTAACATGTCGAGTAATTATTTGAGTACTAAGCTGACACTAAAAATAAATTAAAGACATATTTGAAAAATAATTTATGAACGAGTATAAACTCAAAATAAAAATTTGTGAGAGAGAAAGTCAAGTTTATCATGGTGACACTGCTTGATTTAGCGTACCTATACATGTAGATTTTCTGACCAGGTGCCAAAGAAAGTTTGCAAAATCGACAAGTTCGAAGATAGGAGTCATCAAGACATAGGTTGCTTAGATGCATGTCCCAGCTCATCTGGCTGCTCATGCTCCTTGTTATCATAAGTATAGGTGACCTGGATTGAGGTTTTGGCTCTCTCTCCCCAAGCTCAGTATTCACAACCCTAGATTCACCTTCAATTATGTCAATCTTGGGTAGTAGAGGAACATCAACTTTTTCAGAATCCGCAGAGCCACCAGCTATCTCCCCTGTGTCATCTCTAAGTTCTTCACAGGCACTTTGATGATCATGAGATGCATGATGACCGCTTTCTTCGTCATCAGAAGAAGGTTTGCTTGTTGCTAAGCCTACGTGGGTGTTATCATCTTTTTCTGAATCTTGAGAGCCACTTTCTTGACCTTGATCCGTGCTTCCCTCTATCTTGGGTACAAGAAGAGAAACATCATCTTTTTCATAATCTCCAGAATCAGAGCTAATAGTTTTCTCCATTTCAACACTTGGTGTTGGTGATCTCATATCTCCTTGTTCGACAATTTCTTGGCCATGATCTTCACTCCCTTTCGTCTTACTATTAAAATCTCCATCAACACCAACACCACCACCACTTGTTCCTTCGTCAGAAGAAGAAGGTTTACTTGATGCTAACTCTGTGCTATCTTCGTCTTCTTTCACCATCCTACTCCTTGTGCTGCGTGGCGGAGGAACATCTTCATCATCTTCAGATTCTCCAGAGCTAATGCTTGTCTCCATGTCAACTCTTGGTGTTGGTGATCTCATATCTCCTTGTTCGACAATTTCTTGGCCAGGATCTTCACTCCCTCTCGTCTTGCTATTAAAATCTCCATCAACACCAACACCACTTGTTCCTTCGTCAGAAGAAGAAGGTTTACTTGATGCTAACTCTGTTCTATCTTCGTCTTCTTTCACCATCCTACTCCTTGTGCTGCGTGGCGGAGGAACATCTTCATCATCTTCAGATTCTCCAGAGCTAATGCTTGTCTCCATGTCAACTCTTGGTAAGATAATCTCCCATTGATCTTCATCGATCAACCATGATTCTTCCCTTGAGCTTGTCTCTATCTGGCCACTACCTTCATTCACCGTAGAAGCTCTTGAATAAATCTGAATCCTGCTCTGGCTTGCTTCTGTTGGGTTGCTATTGGTGTTAGCCTTAACCTGAGTGGTCCTACTCTGACTTGCTTCTATGTCACCGTTCGCCATGTATTCGTTAGTTGTACTTGTAGAGGCATCTGGAGGCTGAGTCCTCCTTTGGCTTGTTGCATTGCTGCTATGTCTTTCATGTATTAAATCTAGATAACATCTAAGAAAAATGAGTAGAAAGCAAAAAATTGCCGTAGCGAAAATGTAGCCCCAATTTTTGTACCCATTTTTTCCAACAATTCCTAGGGACACCTCCATAGCATCTTCAAGGAAATAAAAGAAGAATCCAACCTCAAATTGGAGGTCAATTGCTCTTGATAAACCCAAGGCTGTCAACGCAAATGCCCCTGAAGAGAGTAAGTTATAGACCTTTCTTGAGTCTTCATCTTCCACTTTTATGTGAAACCTTGGGTATTTATTCAGATGAGAAGCTACAGAAACCACTATGAAACAGAAATATATCAATACAACTCTCAGCAACAAATGATTTTGAAACTTGTTTTTGATTTGAGGACCCCATAAAAGAGTACAAAACAACAAAGTGGGAACAATATATATGCCCACAAGAAAAACAGTGAGGATAGACCATTTTAATTCTCTGCCAAATTGATCAACCAAAAAAGCACTAGAGCACACCAAAATAAATCCAGCTAAATTTGTAAAGAAGGAGATAACAGCCCAAAACACCCGATTGGTTAGGAGAGACAAAAGAGTGGGGAGAAGACGAGAATGATGAGAGAACCTAACACTTTGGTATGGCATTTTGGTTATGTCAATGAAGAGAGGAGAGACAAGGGGCAAGCTAGAAGGAAGGGAGAAATTTTCATTAGGATTTCATTCTGTAGTTCTGTTTAACAGGAACTTAGAAAAGACAAAGGAGACAAAAGTAACGTATAAGTCGGATCCGAAAGATGCTACATAGAAAGAATAGAAAAGAAAGGCACTTCAATAAAAGTTTTGGGCCGTCCAAGATAAAGAGTTTGTTCCCTACAATACAAAGACAAGGGGGTGCTATGCTACACCCCTTGAAAGTGACGTTTACAAAATAATTTGAAGTGTGCTGGTCTTTTACAGCATTTATTGGTTTTTAATAGATTGAGCATCGGTTTGAGTGGAAAATAAAGAAAGTTTAAATAATTCAAAATTTGACTAAAAGTTTTTAAAATTTGCAAAAGCTGCCCCAACTTGAGATCATTTATGAATATGATGAATTTGCAAAGATTACTCAACTTTATTAAATTGGTGCACTAGTCTAATATCAAAATGATGAATTAGTAGAGTTAATATTTAAATTTGATTAGATGTATTTAAAATTTTATAATTTATATTTATTTATCCATTAAATAAGAAAGGAGAAATATTATAAAATAACTTAAATAAAATTTATTTTAAATAATTATTTTAATCACGTACTATTGACTATTTAAATTTTTATATGACACATAATTATTTTGTAATTTTTAATAGTTAATGTATGATTATTAAAAATGTGATGATTATTTATTAGTTGTTATATAATATTGTAAATAGTTATGAATCATAAAAATATAATTGTATACTATAAATTAAATAAAATATAACTTTAAAATGTATTTAATATTTTTTGTTTAAGTTTCTTAATAATAATTTTTTTTTAATTATGTAAAAATTAAATAGCGTAAAATAAACATTCTTCTAAAATCTATTACCATAGCATCTCTTGACTTTGCTCTTTGGCCAACTATGAAGGCTTTGTCCTCACCTTATAAAAGAAGCATTTTTTTTTTCATATTGGGTAAAAGGAATTCTATTCATTTTATTCATAACATTATATAAAATATTTGGTCCTAAATTTAACATCTCTTATCTTATAAACATTCTTTTTTCCTTGATGTGAAAGACTCATTAATCTGATGAGTCTTATTTAATCTTCAACTTGGGTAATTGGGCTAGTTGCTGTCTTAAAAAAAATGGTCATTCAAAATTTTTCAATTAGGAGTTAGTATGCAGTGTCTTTTGAATAATTAAATTGTTCTAGTTTTATAGTGACCATGCAATGCATTTTTCGATGTTAAAAAATAACCATTTATATTATTATGTAATAGTTATTGTCACACTATGAAAATCAAGTGATTACAAACTTGATATTTAATTACTAATTTATTTACATTTAATTTTTATTTTTTTTAATGTAGTTGTTAAAGAGTCAAGTTTCCATCTTGGTCAAAATACTAAGAGAGTTTGAAGGGTATGGAATGAAATGAATCATAAAGAAAATGGAAAAAAGATAAGGGAGGAGAAGTTATCTTCACCTTGTTTCAATGTTTAAGTTAGAAAGGGAGGGAAGCTACCCTCTCCAGGTTTGGGAGTTAAAGTGAAAATGAAGGAGAATAGATAAATTATAAAAACAAATTTTAATATATTATTTATGTTTTAAATTTTGAAAATAAATTAAGGGATATGATAAGAATTTCATAATTTTTTTTAAAAAAAATTCATTTCATTGCCTCCATCCTAATTTAGGGGGAATAAATTTGAGGGCTTAAAGAGATGTAATAGAATCTAATCTTTTTTTTTCTATTTCATTAATTCATCTTACTTAAAAATCTTTTAGACACTGAAATGTAACTATTTCCACTTCAATTTTATCTCTTCATCTCTATTCTATTTGTCCAAACATAATATTAAACTTTAGTTATATTCTATTTCAACTTGGAAAGAAAAACTTAACAAAAAAAAAAAAAACTTAAGTAGTCACTTAGTTGGTTAAATTGATAAGTCTCTTTTTTTTTTAAATTAAAGTAGAATTCTAAAAGCAAACCATCCACCAAAAAGGAAAAAATTTAAAGGAAAGGGAGGAGATTATTTTTTATTGTCCGACCTACCTTGGTAACACGAATAGCAAAAAAAAGAAAAAAAAAAACCTACATTAATAACACTAGAAAGAAATTAGAACCTTAGATCCAACTTTGTCAAATTAAATACATAGGATAATTGAATTTTCAAATGAAATTATGCAAGAATTGCAGAAAAATATAAGTAGAAAAAAGATTCATTCACATAAATGATCTCATATTCATAAATAATCTCAAGTTGGGGCAACTTTTGCATATTTTAAAAACTTTCAATTAATTTTTTAATTATTTAAACTTTCTCTATTTTCCACTCAAGCCGATACTCAATCTATTAAAAACCAATAAATGCTGCAAAAGCTACAAAAGATCAGCACACTTCAAATTTTGAAAGCACGAATCCCCATATCGCAGACTGCCGTCTAAAATTGGACTAAAATAGCACAGTGCTTTGACACATAATTCACTTAATTCTTTTTTATGCTAATTAAATATAATTATTGAATAATTAAAAAATAAATGTGAAAAATATATGATTAATGTATTTTTGCCTTACTTATTATGTGTGTTTTTTAATCTAATTATTCATTAATTATATTTAATTAGTATAAAAAGAGATTAAGTGAATTCACGTGTCACACACATGCTATTTCCGTCAAATTTTGGATGACAGTATGTGATATGTGGGTTTTGTGTATATTTTCATAGTTCATAAAAGTTATCTATTCATTTTAAAAAATTTAGGAATAAACCACACATCATATAAAATTTAAGGGAGTAAATTAGACTTCTTTCTTCTTTCTATGTAACTATGCATGTGTGTATCATGCAAAATGACTAAAATAGCTATCCAGTTTTTTGGTTGATATATGTGGTTATTCCCTTAATTTATATATAGTTATTCTATTTATATTTAAACATAATAACGATATATATAAAAAATAATTACATATCATTGATAAATATTTTAATTATTTAATTTGCACCGTGTGGTAGGCACCTCCTTAAAAATTTTGTATTACTCTTTTTTATTATTTTTTTTCATTTAACAATTACATTTGAATTTTTTTTTTGAATTTTAACTGATATTTTTGCATTACTTTTTTTTTTGTGACAACTGGTCGATGCCCAAGCATTACTCTTATTATTAAAAATTTAAGGAAATTTTTTAAATACTTTTAATATTTATATGACATTTCATATAATATGAGAATAATTAATATATAAATGATATGTATATAAGTCAATTATTTTTAAATTTGTTTAAGAAAATAAGATAAATTATATTTTATATTTAATAAAATATAAAAATTATATATATTTACCACATCAATATGATATAACATACTCATATAATATTATAGAATCTTCGATAATTTAAATGTAGAATTGGAGTTTCCAATAAAATAAAGTTAATATATCTTTAACAAAAAGAACATAAATATAACAATAAGGTTGTGATAGTGCTTTCGGTTGAACTCATACTAAGATTACAAATTTACAATACATGGCTACTAACTTTTTTTCCCCCCATAGAAGTTGATAGTCAATCGGGGACGGACTCACGTACAGCAAAGTTAAAAAAAATATATATTTAATTAAGTGTAAATAACTTTATTTTTGTGGCCCATAAAAAATTATATGTTGCTTCCGTAGCCCACCCCACATTCTATATTCCCATTTTTCACCACAGCCTATAGCACTATTTTATTGTGGAGTCCAAAAGTCAAAAAGAGAAAGAGAAAAAGAAAGAGTGATTCGTAAGCACCAGACTCCATAGTCCATCCATAGTGGAAAGCAATTGAGTGAGCACCAGAAAGATGAAAATTACTTTAAGTCTTCAATATTTATTTTAATTTTTATTTTATATGAATACGATATAATTATGTAAAATTTCTCTTCTTTTATTTATTTATTTGTTATATATTTATTTTACACAAATTTTAATATTTTATGTTATATAATATAGTGTTTTATTTTTATTTTAATTAGTTATTAAGCAACTAAATAGTATCATACAATATTTTTAAAATATAAAAACACGAAAAGAATAGTTATAATTTATAAAATTTGAGGGTGTACAATTATGTATTTTGTGTGAGAGATATTGGGCATTTAAGTGTAATCGAGGATTTGATAAGAGTGAAAATTGCTTTTATAATCTCTAATTTTTAACCTAATAAATTGCTTCTCCCTTTTCGAAGATCTTATTTATATTATATTATTTAAACAGCCCAAATCTTTTAAATTTGTTTAGAAAAAACTGGAAAATTGAATCAGTTTCATACACCCTTCAACCTATTGCACAAATTTGTCTTTCTTCTCATAAAAAAAAAAAAAAAGAAGGCTTTAATTTTATTTGGAATTTTGTTTTGTGGCTCTGAGTCCTGATCTACTTTCGATGCATTGGGTTTGGGCGTAATAGGTTATTTGGTCTACTGGTTCTACTGCCATTGGAGAGAATTCAATGAGGAAGGAAGCTAAGGGCACATTGCTTAGGGAGTCATTCTTGTGAATAATGCAGATTTGAAAACTATTTACACATCTAAAACAATTTCCTTAACTACGACAGTTTTGTTTTGTTTGTTTGTTTGTTTTGTTTTGTTTTGTTTTGTTTTTTTTTTTTTTTTTTTTTTTTTTTTTTTTTTTTTTTTTTTTTTNGTGTATAAAGAGTCACATTTTCACCCCATTGGAGTTCCATTTTGGGGTGGAGCACATGTGGAGTGCCGCACTATGATAGTGCGGCACTCCACATGTGCTCCACCATCCAAAATGCTACTCCAAGGCTTCATGCAAGGTAAAAAAAAAAAAAAAAAATTTTAAAGTGCCGCACTCCACGTGAGCTCCAGCAGAAATTCGACACTTAACTGTTTGTCCAAAATGCGACACTTAACAGGAAAAAAAAATTCCGTAACTAAAGAAATTATTTTAAATGTGCAGTAAATGTGTAAATAGTTTCCAAATCTGCATTATTCACAAGAATGACTCTTACTTAGGAGGATTAAGTAATTTTTTATTTTATTTCAAAAACGTCGTTCTCTTGTGATTTAACTTCAACATCCCTCACCTACTTCATCACACATGCCAGTGGGCATTTATCGGCAACCTCATCAATGAACGGTTACATAGATTTTTCTATTCACTTCCATTAATTGTGTTACGACAAAATAATAATTTTGAAAATAAAATGGCACAAAAAAATAAAAATTTAAATATATTACACGTCTTTATAGTTTAGACGAATTTTAAATTAGATTCTTATAATTTTTTTTTATCTCTTTTGGGATCTTTATAGTTTAAATTTTTTTTAATTAAGTCTTTGTTGTTATCCCTAGTTATAACTTCGTCAATTTAGTGCTCACATAACAAACGAATTGTCTATGTGTCAATAAAAGAAGCTGATATGATGCTAAAGTGATATAAAAATTGTCACCTCATTATTTTTATCAATTTCAAGAAAAAAAATTATGAAATGACAATTTTTGTGTTATTTTGGCGCTACGTCAACTTCTTTTATTGCCACATAGATAAGTCTTACTATGTGAGCAATAAATTAACAAAATTATAACTGAGGGTGAAGGTAAGGGACCAAATTAAAAAAAAAAATTAAATTATAGGGTCCTGATTCAAAATTCGTTCAAACTATAAGGAGTTACAGTATATTTAAATAAAAAATAAATCAATGACTAAATTAACAATTGACCAATAATTCAATAATCAAAAGAATATTTTACTCAAATAAAAATAATCTAACATGGCTAATTGACGGCTTAATGCAGAAAAAATAAAACTTTAAAAACAATTTACTTATTTGGAGTATTGTAGAAATTATTTGGCTTAATTGCAATTTTGGTTCCCCTATTTTAACCACTTGAACGTTTTGGTCCCCCTTCTTTAAAAATGAACTATTGAGTCTCTCTATATTTATAAAATCTATAATTTTAGTCCATTTATCTTTAAGTCAAAATTCCTAAGTTTATTTCAAGGTGTAAAATTCTTTGATTCATAATCTCACCGTTCAGATTGAAGGGTTACATCTTATGAACCTCCTCACTAAATTTTAGCTCAATCTAACGGTGGAACTCAACCCAAAATACCAAAATCATAATTTTTCATCTAACCACAAAATTTAGACTTTTTCACCGTTAGATCGAGCTGAAATTTAATTGGTAGATTCACAAGGCGTAGCTCTTCAATCTGAACGGTGGGATTATAAATCAGAGAACTTTACACCTTAAAATAAACCTAAGAATTTTGACTTAAAGATAAATGGACTAAACTTGTACATTTTATGAATATAGAAGGACTTAATAGTTCATTTTTAAAGAAGGGGGACCAAAACGTTCAAGTGGTTAAAATAGGGGACCAAAATTATAATTAAGCCTTATTATTTATATAAAATGTGTACTTTCTAATAAAATAATATTTTGATAAATAGAAAAAGAAAATCCACCGATTAGATAAATCAATCAGCCAAATGGACAAAGCAATCCACCAAATGAGAATTTTGCCATTTACAACAGCTTTTCAGTGAATTTCGCCAAATGAGCTCAATTTTGCCACTTCACCATCCATTTCCGCCATCTCATCTGACAGATTTACATGTCAGCAGTAATACACCATTAGGTGTTTGGAAGATTATGTTCATTTCCAACTAAATTTGACATTTCCCATTTATCGGATTAGAATTTATCTGTTTGTTAAATATTATTTTATTAAAAAGTGTTTATTTTATGTAAATAATTTGTCCATTATTCCAAATAAGTAAATTATTTTTAAAATTGTATTTTTTCTATCATTTTTTCCTAATTGACCTCAATACTCTAATTTTAAATTTATTTATTTTAATATCTTAGTTTTAAATATTTTAATATATTTTTTAAAAATGTGCCAGAATAGGTTACGCAGTGGCGTCACCACGCCACCAACATTGAGCAGGAGGAATCGAATTTGAGCCGAGCTCAGTTTGCTTGGGAAAATGGTGCAGAATTTCGCCGAGGAAACTAACGAGAAGCAGCCACCGGCGGCTAAATGCGGTCGCTATTGCTGCAATTGCTTCAACGGCAATAGTAAATGATAGCTTGGACGAGGAATTCAAGCTGTTTGGTGGTTTCGGTAAATCAATTCCCACTGGAACGTTAGGTGATGCTAGCAACATGCTCAAGGTAAATGCAACTAATAAATTAAAAGGATGAGAACAGCAAGGTGTATAAACGTAAAGACAATTTACGAAAGATCATTTTAAAATTAAGGTATTGAGATAAGTAAATTTGAAACTATGATATTAAGATAAATAAGTTTAAAAAATAGATTATTTAGATAAATTAGCCCATTTAACTCACCCAAATTTTAAACTTGATATACCCAAAACCCCTCAACCTTATAGATGACATATAGTATGGTATTACTTGATGCAAACTACTAAATGTGATTTAATAAAGGGGTATTAAGTGGTTTCGAAAGCATCACAAGTTTAAATCATCATATACCATCATGTAATAAAAAATATAAAAAAATTGCATCATGTCACCTCACAGTTACATTCACTAACATGTTTTCATGTGTACATATCTAATTCAATGCACTAATTACTTTCATGAACGCATGAATAATTCAATGCACTTGTATATCCAAATGTGTCTACCCAATCCTTTAGTCTGTCAAGATTGTTGTGCAAATGCTACAAAATACAAATTTTCTCTTATTATCTTCCACCGTACACAAGCATAAGCTGATGTCTGGACCATGTTTCAAATGTGGCGTGAAGAAATTTAATTGAATTTTTTTTGGTACATTGAGAGTCGAATTTAGGACTTCTATCAAAATCCTCCATTCCAACCACCAGAGTGAAGCCAAACTGTCACCGGTGACCAAACTGCTTATGGCCAAGTAGTACTGAGATCATCCTCAGGGCTTGAGAGTTTTATGTTCAAATCTAGAGTAGTAGCTAAAAGTAAACTGCAGCCAGGGTATCCCCGGCCCAAGACCAAACAATCATAGGAGTCTTCATCCTTCACAATTTGAGATCCACACAACTTTCCCAACTCCAAGGATGCTACCATTTCCATTAACATGTGACAAGCTCTAGTGGATGCTCCCTCTTTTGATGCAAGTCTCTTTCTATATGTCTCTGTAATCTGTATTGTTTTAAGTCCTGTCTGATTTCTTGAAGCTCAAGTTACAACAAAAGGACCTGCTCTTGATAATCTCCACCCAGTTTCATTTCATAACAAAGACTTGTAGTATCAGGAATTATCCCTCCATTACAATGCCTAAGGATACCATCTCCAACTAAGTCATTTAACAAAAGAGCTGGTTCTCTGGCTCCTCCATGCTGTAAGAATTTTGTTCTCAGAGCGGTTCCGGCACTTAGCGATAGTGGATCCTCCTGGAACAAATTCTTCCATATGGTTGCAGCAAAACATTTGGCATACAAGTAGCTATAATATCCTACATGAAAAAGAAAACAAATTTTAACTGAAAAACTCTACTAAAAGTTCAGCATGAAATCATTATAGAGGGGTTCTTCATTTGTGGATCTCAATACTCATGGAAAGGATTTACGTGAGATTAAAAATACAATAAAAATAAGATGTATTTTCTGGTTTGAATAAGCAGAGCAGGTTGAGATTGAAAATCGCATCAGCTAAAAGATCAACAAATGAACATTTCACGATGCAGACAAGCATGCATAGGGGGAGAAATTCGCAGGATAATTTTGAAGCTTTCACAAATATTCCATTTGTAAATACTTCAAAATTACAATACAGAGGGACGTAATCTAGCTGTTGGAAATTAAGTATATTCAGATCTAGGAAGAACAGATAAAGCAATCTGGCAGCCGAATCTGTATCAGAAAAATAGTCACATCGGGATGTATCTTTTAATATTATTATTCTTACTATTATTTTTGGGAGAAAACATTTTGCTGCAGCATTGAAGGAGGCTAATCAATTTTGAAACAGATCAAAATGTTTTAAACTCATTCGACATGTGACAGAATGCAATTAAATAGCTTCAAAACATAAGAAATGACTTAGAAATGCACCTAACTCGGAAAAATTCATTGAAATGCATCAAAATGGATCTAAAATGTGTCAGAACATTTCTGTTCTGACAGGTGATTTTTCTGTCCATCGATTGAAGGATTTGGACTTTGGAGCCATCAGGTGATTTTTCTTATAAATCCTTCATTCAGTTTCTTACTCATTGTCCTAATAGGGACAGATTCCTTCCTGTTGGCCCCATCTGGAAATCTAAGGCTCCTTCTACTGTGAAGTCTTTCATTTGGACAGCAGTTCTAAATAGGATTAACACAAATGATGATTTGCTACAAGTTCGCAGCCCTTATGAAGTTCTCTCTGCAAATATCTGTTTTGTGCCTCTCAATTCTGAGACAAGTAGCCATTTATATCTTCATTATCAGCTCCTAGATTTATGTGGAATAGTCATTTTGGTGTTTTTAGTGAATGTTGGATTTGTCCCTTCTGTTATTAAGTTCAGAGGCTCTGGGAGGAGTAAGGAGAGAAAGGCTTTTATGGCAATGCGCAATGTTTCCTGTCATTTGGTGCATTTGGCTGGAGAAATACCAGAATTTTCAAGAATTAGTCTATTCCTCTATCTCTGCTATGGGGCAAAGTAGTCTTCTCGGCTTCTCTTTGGAGTTCAGCAAATGGGTTTTCTAAAATGGTATCTTTGTCTAATATGAAGAGCGATTGAAAGACTTTGCCGTCTTGATGTAGTTTTCTGTTATGTTCTTTATTTTTCTCTTTTTTTCTTTTTAAGAGAAACTCCTTGTCCTCCGCCTCTATATTTACGTTATCTTCCTTTCTAATAATATTTTTTCTTTTATGGAGAAAAAAATAATGTTAGAACATTCAAATTTTTATTTCTAGTATTTTCTTAAATGAAAATAATTCTGTGTAACACTAATTATAAGTTTCATGTGCATATCATATAATTTTAGCAACATACATCCAGATCAAACCTGCTAACCCAAACCATGAAGTTCTACCTTCCTATGAAGCTAAGGTATGTTCATATTGTTAGAACGTAGAAATGTAAATATGTAAATAGTCCCATATTACTTAGATTAGCTTTGTAATTACTGTAGCTACATATAAATAAGAAGCTGTGAGAGGCTAGTCTCACAACAACATTCCACATACATGGTATCAGAGTGGGTTCGATCCTAACCCGACCTCTCCTCCTGCTGTTGGAGGTATAAATGAGAATGAGAATGAGAATGAGAATCTGCTAATATTTGAGTATGGTTAACATCATATTACAAGGTTTAACACAACTCAAGGAGCTAGCACGAGTTCAGATATCAGACATACCTGCACCATAATTGAGGAGGTGACTGAATCGCGTCTCCCAGTGGGTGCCTTCCACATGTTCCCAACAAGTGTGTTCTTTTTTAAGTTTTG
Organism: Cercis canadensis; assembly: GCA_003255065.1. NCBI lineage: Eukaryota > Viridiplantae > Streptophyta > Magnoliopsida > Fabales > Fabaceae > Cercis > Cercis canadensis. Next base: position 239,192 of record QAOA01002514.1, read on the forward strand.
CAACAATAGAACTTGTATCTTCTAAAGGGAATGAATGCTCCCCAAAAAATGTCTCGTCAATTAAGGCATAGAAGATCTAACAGGAAACACAGAAGCTAAATCATGTTAATATTTTCTTTCTCATAGACACAAAACTAAACCAAGATTTACTAAATTAGGAAACCCCCAGGAATTAAAAAAAAAAAAAAAAAAAANAAAAAAAAAAAAAAAAAAAAAGAAAAAAAAAAAAGAAAGAAGGAAAGCAAAACACCTGGCGTTGCAAATCAGTAGCAGCAAACATATTTCTAGCACCCTGCATTGACTCGACCAGCTTCTGAGGGATCTCTTCACCGGTGGAATAGTGTCTAGCAAATGTTTTCAGGAATTGATAATCCCATGCATAGTATCTGCAGCAGAAATAATATCCAGTTAACCACTAAGGAAGGAGACTACCACCATCTACAGAAGAGACATACTCAAAATACAACATACTTAACCAGAATGTGTTGAAAAAAAATGGAATGCACATTTGGGAGGATGTACAGAAATGGAACTTCTTACAAGTGCATGGCCAAAAGTGTTTTCACTTTTCAAACAAAAATTTCAGCAAAACGAGACACAATATTTTGATAAAGTCATTTCCAGGATTAACGAACTTCCATATCCAACCCCTTCTCCCAACAAAAAAGAGAAAAGGAAAAGAGAGATATTAAGAACAAACCATCTGTTTTACCTTCAAACTCACATTTTATGTACATATTTATCATCATTAATTTGCTGAGTTGAAAAGTTCTCATAAAACTAGACCCTCTTTCTCCGCTTATGTGGAATCTATTCTTGAATTTCTCACTTTGTTCTTTGGGACTAATCAATTTCATTTTGAAATCCTCAATTACATATGCCTTCAATGAGATATTCATCTTTCATTGGCATTGGGAAAATGGGACATTTGGGTTCACAATGTGTAATTCCATGAAAATATAAGATAATCAAACTTGAAAGAAGTGGGATTTGAATTTCACTATACAATTGAAAATTATACCTCCAAAGGGGAAAAACATGAGACTTTATTTTTTCATATACAGAAAGAAAAAGTTTGTATCTGGTATATTTATATAAATTAGAATTCAAAACCATAAGTTATACTTTTAAAAGGCCCCTCAAGCATTATAATTCCTCTTGCACTTGTTATGTCATTTTATGATGCTAATCCCTTTTTTTTATTTTAGTATACACATTCACAGAATGCATACCTAAATAAAGCTGGAATTTATACTTGAAAGGTTAATGAGATTAAATTTTACAAACCAAGGTTGTACTAAATATCATCTGTAAAAGAAAATCAGACAGCTGCAAACCTTTAAAGCAAGTATCATCCAGTTAAACTATTTGATCACATCTATGATATTTTATGTATCAGAGGCCAAAAAATATAGCTATTACAGCATCTACCCACTATTTCAGTGATAGCAATATTTTACTCACTCAAAGAGGTTTGATGGTATTTCCGCAAAATCAAGAACCACTCTGGTGCCTGAAAAATGTTGGTAGTCCTACAATAACAGTATCACGGTATCACAATTAAGGGCAAAAATAAAAAGGGAAACAAATATTTTATTTCAAGCCTTTTCTTCTCCAGAAAATATCAATTGTTAAATGCTTGCAAAAGAACTTTGGTGCATCAAACAATATGCCAGGACAGCATTCATACATCAACAATTCCGAAACTTATTTGGATAGTACCAAATAAAGCTTTCCTAAATCTATCCAAACCAAATTAAAAAAGAAATAACATGATCACAGGAATAAGTTTTTTTTTTTTTTTTGGTTAAAGAAGAACGTCATTAAGAAGAAGAAGGAAACGGTACAAGAACAATACATAGATGATGAATCAAAAGGTAGCTCTTTTAGAAGCTAAAATTTGTGGCTTACCAAGACATGTTCGGAAAAGCTTTTTCAAAGGAGAAATAAAAAATAAAAAAAAAATAAAAAAGCAAAAGTGATAAACTCTGAGAACAGATATTTTATTATAAAGTATTTGCCTTAACAACCCAAATCCCCCAGATGTACACTTTTTTGCTCCACTACTAAATATAGCTTGTCCTATATAAAAAGGGGGAATGTCACTCAAAAGATATCATTTACTCTATTGAAAGGAAACAATATCCTCCTAGGGAAAGTTCAAGAGAATACCGTTCTTGAAAGCAGTGAATGAAGGGCATGTCCAAACTCATGAAAAAGCGTTTCTAGGTCCGCATGATTAAGCATTACACCTGATGGATTATGTGACCCAGCAGCTGAAAAATTACAAACAAGAGCAACAACCTGCAAAATGATCAGAATTAAAGCACCACCAGATGAAGTAAACTTATTCAGCTAAGGGTTAATTTTTTGATAACTTAAAAAAAAAAAAAAAAACACTGAGACATTGGATAAGAAAATCTAAATGATTTATGCTTTGCAACAATGGTTATCCAAGCTAACTTTACTCTGTAAATGCACCTTGGATATTTATGAGGAGCTAAATCATGAGATAAAAGAAAAGTAACTAGATTCAGGTTATCCAAAAATAAACAAATAAGTTGTCTGTATAATTCCCCACCACCCCCCCCCCCC